>JAQFZP010002245.1:0-14451 GCA_034695745.1 Geophilus truncorum | reverse complement strand
TTCTTTCTTCTTTTGTTGGCAGGTGAATGCGATTGACTGATTAATGATTAATGATTATTAATGCAGTTGGATGTTTAGGTGGATGAGCGGGGAAAGTTGATTACAAAGGAATTGTGTTTATTGACATTACCATGTATTTCCCGAAGTGTACTCCGTAACGTTTTAAACATTACAGCGTAAAATGACGAAATAACTACCGTACGAATTCATCAGAAACAAATTAGCATTTGATCTATTTGTCAAATTTTAGTGTTACGGTAGTGTTTTGATCTATTTGTCAAATTTTAGTGTTACGGTAGTGTTTTGATCTATTTGTAAAATCAGTTAGTTAAATTAGTCAAAAACTGGATCAAATTTTCATTAATTTCATCAAATTTATGTTAAAAATTGATTACATAACTTTATAAAATGACAAAAAAATTTAACGAAATTAATAAACCCCCGAAAATGGTTGACGAAATCAGAAGTAAATAAATAGAAGTTTTCGAGTCATGTTTGAGAGTTTAGTGATTTTCTTCTTAATTTAATAAAAAAAAAAAATTTCTGAAAGCTTTAATTTTTTTGGGCTTATATTTATTTATTTATTTATTTATTTATTTATTTATATTAATTTATTTAGTTATTAATATTATTAACTAAAGTTTGAAGCCCCTTGCTACTCCAGCTGTGACGCTTTACTGCTGAACTCAGGTGCAGACTAAACAAGAAAGATACTGGCTTAAGTTGATTTAAGAAAAACAATGTAGATACGTGCAAGAAGGCAACATCCGTAAGGCGAAATATCAGAAATGACTATCTCCGCGGATGGAGCATAAAGTTCTCCGTGGGGGCAAAAGAAAAAGGGGCAAAAGAAGGCACGAAAACAAGGAGAGGTTTTCATCGCCATTGGCAACTGGTTGATGACGTCAAACGACGCGCAGTCACGTGGACATTTTTTTCTTCTTCTTTTATTGGCAGGTGATGTGAATGCGATTGATTGATTAATGAAGAATTTACACATGTTCAAATAATAAACAACTGTGGCAGACAAGCCTTATTCGAAACTTAAAATAAAAAACTGTAATTTTGTAGTAATTCAAGTTTTTGTAGACAAAATTCAGATATAAATAAAATAAAAATGATTTATGTATTTAATTTTTTTCAGTGTTTTGAGTATAAAAATGTATTCATTATTAGATCATCAGTCATCACTTTTTTGAAAATTTTGCCTATCAATTCAACTTCAGAACAGCCATAACTCTGAAGTATCATATAGGAAAGCATTAAGAGATGGTCATAACAGAGAACCCTAAAGCATAGAACAATTTATAAAATTTAGAAATTAAGTAACTAGATTTCCTTTAATTAATTAATTAATTAATTATATGATATATTAAAAAAAAAAAAAAATAAATAAAAAACATAAACCCTTTTTCTAAATTACAAGTGATATTCTTAGATTCTTACACTGATTCATAAAATTTTTTTTATCTATCTAATTTAAGGAGACTTGCATTCTCATCTTAAAAGTTTAGAAATTTAATAAATGTTAGAATAAAGGATTTTCTTCAGTGATACTCATCAGTGCTGCAGTGCGTGTTTTTTTTTTTATATAAAATTTGTAGAATGTTATAGTACCATTAAATATACAGTAAAAGTAAGAAACTTTCATCTTCAAACATGTTTCTACTTAGTTATGCAACGAATTAAATACTGACACCGAAATCTATAAATTATGAAAACTTTAAAATCTATTTCAATTAGAATTTTAAATGATCTAAACCCGGATGACAAACTTCAAATCTATTGATCCCGTCATTGTAGTACGAAATATAATGAAAACGTTTGGCAAAGTCAGCTGATCTAATGGATGTCAACATAAACCGCGCGTTCATAATCCAAACTCTCACCAACTCAAATATCAAACATGTTTGCCATAATCTAAAAATTAAAAGGAAAAAAATTATTAAAATATTTTAATTTACCATTTTATCATTACAGTATTTACTATTTTTTCTGTTGTGATTACGGAATCTATGTGTTACTGTAACAACTTTCCTCAAAAACTCCCATCTGAAAATTAAACATTAAAATTAAACATTAAATAAAATTAAATATGTTGCATTATTTAAGAGTCGCAAAAATATACCATCAGTTCCTTTAATTCCAAACAGAGATGTAGTTGCGTCCACTATTTATCACTTCGTTATATGTTTAGAGAAATAAAAAATAACATTTTGTGCTCACAACTGAAGTTAATTTAACTCATCGTCTGTTGATAAGATTTTCAGGTAATATCTGTTGCTAAAAATAAGCCAAGATTCGATATCTGGAAATAAATGTCTTAAAGTTAATATTATTTGTAGTTTTGTGTGATTTAAAACTTACTATTTCGTCTTTTGCACGTTCGTTCGTTGAGAGCCGCGTCGTAAAAACTAAAAGTATCATTGTATTTGTACAAAAATGACCGGGAAGGGAGTGTTGACACAGTTCTGACTACAAACTGCTGAAATGTCAAAAATTATTTAATCTGTATCTGTTAGATATGTATCCTAAAATACTGATAGAACTCGATCGAGCGATCGATCAACAAACCTGCGAGAAATCAAACACGAGAAGCCATTTTGAATAAATTACACTTTCCACCAATGGCGTTCAAATGTTTCATTTGTTTCAAATATTGGAGAACCCTTCCCTTCTCCGCGGATGGAGCATAAAGTTCTCCGTGGGGGCAAAAGAAAAAGGGGCAAAAGAAAGCACGAAAACAGTGAGAGTTTTTCGTCGCCGTTGGCAACTGGTTGATGACGTTAAACGACGCGCAGTCACGTGGACATTTTTTTCTTCTTTTTTTATTGGCAGGTGATGTGAATGCGATTGATTGTTAATGCGATTGAGTTTAATGATTTTTTTTCTTAACTTAATAAATAATTTTTTCTGAAAATTTTAATTTTTTTGGGCTTATATTTATTTATTTATTTATTTATTTATTTATTTATTATTAATTAAATTTTGAAACCCATTGCTACTCCATCAGTAAGATCTGGGACGCTTTACTGCTGAACTCAGTTGCAGACTAAACAAGAAAGATACTGGCTTAAGTTGATTTATGAGAAACAATGTAGATGCATGCAAGAAAGCCACATCCGTAATCAGAAATGATTATTTCTACGTTTAAAATTTCATACATCAAATTTAATTTGTTATTCAATTACCGGTATACTCATATTCCGACATCAATTACTTAACAATAATTAATTTCTTCTCTTTGCGAAGATCTGAAATATTAGCCAAATATGAAATATTAATGAAAAATAACGGGCAAAACCCTTATTGTTGGTTTGACGTAAATTCCATACATTTACTTACATCCTCATCATTTCATCGTATCAAAGAGAAAATTTTTGATATTAAAATAATGTTGCATTCCTCACCAGTATTTATATGTTACATGTGTTGATAGACGAACAATTGGATTCCACGTTTTCCTGCAGCACACCAAAGACTAAACCAATCAATTTTCTCGTCCTTGTAAAAGTTTATTTTTACCTCATAAATAAAATAAAAAGTTAGCGTCTTACCTTCATCAAGTAATTTAATTGGCCCAATATTGCTTGAAATAACAACTTTCATATTTAGCAAATTTTAATAAAATTCTAAATTTACAAGCAAATCAAACAGAATCAAATAATAAACATTGTTAAATATTTTTACTGTTACAAACTTTTTAATTACCACATCTCACAACGAAAACAGATCAAATGTTTTGAGATTAAATTCATCTCTTTCATACTTGATTCGCGCTAAATTCGAATCGCATTTTTTTTTTCTTACAATACAATACCATATCAGAAGTTAATTTTCTCTTTCTAATAATTTCAAATTTATAAACGTATAAACGTATGGCGATTTTCTTCAATTTTTCAGTAAATTTTTTCTCAAGTTAGATCGAGAAAACGACAAATTCAAAAACAACAGCTTTTTAAAATAATATTTTACACATGTTCAAATAATAAACAAACCCACCTACTGTGGCAGACAAACCTTATTCGAACTATTAGAATACCGGTACTGTAATTTTGCAGTTAAACATCAAGCAGTAAGTCAGGTTTTTGTAGACAGAATTAAGATTAAGATATAAATTACCGGTAAGATAATTTACCGGTACGTATTTGATGCAGAAATTTGACCTCTTTTTCTGCAGAACTTTTTTTACCTGGGAATGATATATCATTCCATCTTGTAGTACGAAATATAATTAAAACGTTTGGCAAAATCAGTTGATCTAGTGGATATCAACGTAAACCGCGCCTTCATAAACCAAACTTTCATCAACTCAAACGTCAACTGCCATAATCTATAAATTAAAAAAAAATAATAATAATAATAATAATAATTAGAAAATTTTAATTTACTATTTTATCGTTATTTACTATTTTTCCTGTTGTGATTACGGAATCTAAGCTTATGTGTTAGCAATTTGCCTCGAAAACTCTCACCTGTAAATTAAACGTAAACAGTTAAATTAAATATGTTGCATTATTTAAGAGTCGCAAAAATATATACCCTGTCACTTTTCCGAACAGCGATGTAGTTGAGTCTGCTATTTATCACTTCGTTATGTGTTTACGGAATTGTTACCAACATTGTTTATAAAAATAACATTTTGTGCTCCCAACTGAAGTCATCGTCTGTTGACTGTTGATAAATTTCTCAGGTAATACCTGTTGCTAAACATAAGCCAAGGTTCGATATCTGAAAATAAATTTCTAAACATTAATTTTTATTTGTAGTTTTGTGTGATTTAAAACTTACTACTTGTATTTCGTCTTTTGCACGTTCGTTCGTTGGGAGCCGTGTCGTATCATTGCATTTGTACAAAAACGACCGGGTGTGTTGACGCAGTACTGACAACAAACTGCTGAAATGTCAAAAATTATTTAAAGAACTCGATCGAGCGATCGGGATCGATCAACAAACCTATTATGAGTCTAGCTGAAAAACAAATTCGTTCAACGACTAATCCGTCCAAATAAATTGCTGAAATATCAAAACCATTTAATGTATTAAATATATATCTAAAAATACAGAACTCGAAATTACCTTTAATAAAAGCAAGCAGACTCCAGCGAGAAATCAAACACGAGAAGCCACCATTTGAATAAATTACGCTTTTCACCAATGGCGTTCAAATATTTCATTTGTTTCAAATTTAGGAGAAGATCCGTCGCGAAGAGGGGAGGAAGAAAAGGGGAAAATAAAGAAGGTAAAAAAAAAAGAAGAAAAAGAAAAAAAAAGGGTGGAAACGTGAGGGGGGGGGGAAAGGAGAAAAAAAAGGGAATAAAGGGGAAAAAAAAAAAAAGACGGAGAAAAGAGGGAAAAAAGGGGAAAAAAGGAAGAAAAAATAGAAGAAAATAAAAAAGAGAAAAAAAGTGGAAAAAAAGAGTGTGAAAAACGAAGTGGCTATTTCTGCCCAAGATTTTTAAGTAACGTTTTTTCGAAAGTCTCTACAACGAAAATTTACGTCTTAACATCACATAAATGTTCCTTTCAGACTTTATACATAGTTGAGCTACTAAGTGATTTTAGTCCAACTTTTCAAAACGAAATTTCATTTAAACTTCATAAACATCTAAATTAATGTTTTTCTCTGTGTAAAATCGCCAATATTGTACATTTACACGAAAATTTCACTTTGTGGCAACAAAAATTTTCGGAATTTCTAAAAGATTTTTGTATTGCTAAAACAATACAAGTTAATGAGACCAGAAATTTGTGGATACTGAAATCTTATAACAATAAATTAAAAAAGTGGAAAAAAATACGGGATAAGAAGACTTTTCCTCGCCGTTTCCAATGCAGCCATTTGAAATCATCATGCCGAACAAAGGAAAAAGCAAAGCTGAATAGAGCAAAGTAATGAAAGCTTACACCAAAAAAAACCAAGTTCAAAAAAGGATAAAAATTACCAAAACCTAAATAGGTGACTGATAGCCAAGATCGACGAGATGCCCAATGAAAAATGAACCTTAGTCAAATACATTGGTTTCCATTAAGGGTAAAACCTACTTATACAATTGCAGTTATCACCAAAAAGTAAGAGCATTTATAAAAATGTCTTCTAACACAAGTTGCTCCCAGCCAGCTTATTGTAAAGTGTACATCTGCAACGTCTGCAATCAGCTGCATATGTCTGCAGGGCACACAGAGTTTAAAGATGTGAGATACTGCCCTCATGAAAAAAATGGACCCACAAAAGAACAATGGTTGAAAATAAAGACAGAAAAGTTTAGAAATAAGAAACAAACCAAGCAAGACAGCAATTGCTGATTTTCAGTCCCCTAACCAGTAAACAAGAAAACTGCTTGGAGTCGAATATCTAAGTGGCCAAACCAACCAGCCATTGTGTTTTAACGATAATGGAAATCTTTATTTTTCATTATTATTTATGCAATAAATTCTACAACAAGTTTGCATCTATACACTTTCAGGAGATCAAAGATTTATTGTGCAAGAGCTGGAAAGAAAAATTGTCAACTACAGAGGCTGCTTGGTGTTGTGACGCCCTCGCCTGTTAAGTTTAAGAGTTGTTGTTTTGCTTATTGTTATTGTTGTTATGAAGTTTTTTTATCGGTTGCTATGTTCTTTTGCTGTTCTTTGAAAGATGTCGGATGAGAAAGGTGTAAAGAAAGAGAAGTTTGATTAAACGGTTCTGGTTTGAGTTTATTCATCTTGTCGGCTGTCTTCTTTCATGCGGCGTCAACCCTTGGATTTCCCAAGTCATGTTTGGCTCAGATAGGAAACTAATGGCGACCAAAGCAGGGACAAGCCAAGCAGATTGCTGCAAGTTATTTTATGAAGCGTGTGTTCTTTTGGATGCCAAAGAAAATGTGGCATGTAAACTTTAAATGTCCTAATTGCCCAGACATTTCTTTGCACTCCAAATGAGTATACAAATTCTCAGAAAAGTAATGGATATTTCGGATTTTTATTACTTAACTGGAGAATATCACGCTTGTAAAAACTGCAAGAAGACCATTATTTCATATGACAATCGTCTGCTTGACCAGCTAGACTCAGGAGAAAGGGCAAAATTTCCGATAATTTTGACTCACAAATGTGCCCGCGACCACAAAGTAATTTCGCTCTTGCGAGCCAGGACTCAAGGAAATAGCCCCACAGCATGGCAAGCTAGAAGCATTCAGAAGCCAAACAATGACATCATATGCAGAAGGAAGCTAAAAGTTTGGCAGAGGCAAAAAACCATCCAATCCCAAATGGATTGCACTGTTGGCAAAGATTGACAGCTGCCTAATAAGAAATGATCCTCATTTAACTTATTTTTATGTTATTCAGATAAAATCATCATACAGAAAGTAGGGAAAAAAGATACCGAGTGGAGCCAAACAATGACATCATATGCAGAAGGAAGCTAAAAGTTTGGCAGAGGCAAAAAACCATCCAATCCCAAATAGATTGCAGTGTTGGCAAAGATTGACAGCTGCCTAATAAGAAATGATCCTCATTTAACTTATTTTTATGTTATTCAGATAAAATCATCATACAGAAAATAGGGAAAAAAGATGCCGAGTGGAGCCAAACAATGACATCATATGCAGAAAGAAGCTAAAAGTTTGGCAGAGGCAAAAAACCATGCAATCCCAAATGGATTTCAGTGTTGACAAAAATAGACAGCTTCCTAATAAGAAATGATTCTCATTTAACTTATTTTTATGTTATTCAGATAAAATCATCATGTAGAAAGTAGGAAAAAAGAGTGGAGCCAAACAATGACATCTTATGCAAAAGGAAACAAAGTTTGGCAGAAGCAAAAAACCATCCAATCCCAAATGGATTGCAGTGTTGGCAAAAATAAAAAGCTGCCTAACAAGAAATGATTCTCAGTCAAAATTGTTGGGTGCATGTTGGGAAAAAACTACATGTGCATATGTTGTATTATTGATTGTGAATATGTAAGATTGTGATGATGATGTATGAAGTATGAAAGTATGTTAATTGTTAAAGTGTGGTTGCCACGGGGATAGTTTTCCTCGTGGCGAATCATAATAAAATTACAACTGCAGTTAGAACTAAAAGAGTAAGTCACTTCATTTAGAGCTCCTGAAGGAGCCGGCCTTAGGGCCATAGAAAACACACATAAAAATCTGCAAGCAAACACTACATTGGCGCAGTCAATAGAAAGCAATAGAAAGTGCAAACCTGTGTGAAGTTTAGGCGAGAAAATAAGCAGTTTTGCTTACGTGTTCCGAGTTATTTTCCTTCGCGATTGAGCTTAGTGTTTCGTCCTCGTGGACTGCTTTACGTATAAGAAAGCACTAATATATCGTCCGCGCGGAAGTAGGACTGATGTTCCAGTACCGGGCCTAACTTGTGGATTTTTCCTCGTCGTTTACGAGTAGAAGATATCATTTCGCGTGAGTTCGTTGGACGAACATCGTTCCTGCTGTGGCAGACGATTTTTCGAAAACAAGTGATGTTCCATCGAGAGCTCGTAGGATCGAGAGGTTTCCTCGTGAGCCGGACATTTCTATCGGCAATCGGCCGTAGAAATAACTGAAGACATCAGGTTTTCAGTGATTAATTACAAAGCTGTGAGTTTTTCCCGTCGAATTAAGCGAAAATTTCGCCGGTTGATTGGTCGACGCAGCCGTTCGTTGGAGTTCTATTTAAGCCTTTCCCGAAGTGGAACATCAGGCCCGCGACATCGTCCGTCATCGCAGAAGAGACGTTGCAAGTCCGTGAGGTACAAACGTGAGACCATCATAACCACAGGCAATTGGCCATAGAATAACAACTGGACATTAAGACGTCGGTATTAAAGGACAAAAACTGTGAGTTTTTATAAATTTTCGTTAAAATTTGCCCGGTTGAGTGGTTGATGACGTCATAGACCGACGTTCCACATAGCCCTTTTCAAGTTCTATCGTGTTAGGCTTAAATAAAAATGGCCGCATTCATTCTTGGCTCTGTACAGCCATTTACGGGCCGAACCCTACAAGATTGGACCGACTGGTCTGAAAACTTTGAAGAGTTTACTACAGTGAATGACATTGCGGATGATAAGAAACCCAAGTTATTCCGGTTATTCATCGGCACTGCATTCTATTCCAAGCTCAAGGCCCTGGCGATGCCGGGGAATATAACGACGATGAGTTATTCAGAGCTTCAGGACTTGGTAAAGGCACATTTCGCAGCAGTGACCACTCCTTTTGTCGATCGTCAACGTTTTGGATCAAGAGTCCGCAAGAAGGACGAAACAATTGAACAGTTTGTTTCCGAATTACGTGCCATGGCCCAGAGATGCAATTTTACAACTAGAGAAGAGACATTGAACAATATCTAAGATGAATTTGTTCGCGGAGTGAGATATCCGCCATTGGTTGCAGAGATATTACGGGATCCGCCGACATCCATTGCCGATCTACTCAAGAGAGCAGTGGCCATGGAGATGTCGATTGTTGCGTCGTCGGGAGTCGTGCAGAATGCATTGCCGATTGTTTCTCCGGCAGCTTCGAGTGGTGAAGGATCATCAACTGACTCGTCTGAAAAGGCACAGTCCGGTAAAGTGTTTCAAGTATCAACTAGGGGTAGAGGTCGTGGACGTTTTTGGATTCGTACGACGTCGTATACACCAGGACAGGCACAGGGTGATACCTTCGCACAGCCGTCGACGTCTGGACGTGGAGAAGCGAATCGCATCCAGCCTCGTCCACCATCCAGATTTCCCCCTAGAAGACCAGTGAGTTGCTTCAGGTGTAGAGGCCCGCACTTTATCAGGAACTGTCCATTCGAAGATTCATACAATCCGCCAGGAAGTGGAAGTTCACGTGGAAGTGCATTCGATAGTCGTATGCAACAGCAACAATCGCCAGTAGTAGACTCGAATCAGCAGTGATCAGCGGTCAATAACGGACCAACCGATGGTGTCAATGACTCTCCGCGTCAATCTGAGCTTCCGTGGCGACAGCGTCGTGTACCGGTAAACGTGACGACGCGAGAGGAAACGAATCCCGAGGATTTCGGTCTTTTCCATTTGTCCACGCAGCGTCGGTGTTTTTCCCCTCTCATAGTGCCTGTAAGAGTTGGGAAGAGAAATTTAAAATTTGAGTTAGATACAGGGAGTGAATTAAATATTCTAAATAGTGGAGATTTCAAGAAATTACTTGGTCAGGGATTGATAACTTTCACAGATTTGCATGAAACAAGTTTTAATTTGGTTGGTTATCAAGGTTATTTAATTCAAATAAAAGGAATTATCGAGGTACCAGTAGAAATTGCCGGTGTTTTAAGAACATTGCGGTTTGTTTTAGTTGGCAAACAGGGGCCGAGTTTGCTCGGCCGAGACTCGATAAACGAATTTGGTATGCAGTTTTTACTGAAAAATGTGTCAGTCGAGAGTGATAGTTTTAACGTTGAGACGAATCAAAGTGATGATGTGATAGAAATTCCAAATTTAGATCATGAGCCGGTCCAATCAAGTGTAGTTCCTGACTTTGTTAGGGTCTCTCCAGCTTCTTTACCTGTAAAGGTAGCAATGGAGGGGAAAGTTAATCGCCTGCGCGATCAGGGTCCATGTGAACCCATTGGTCTGTGTTGTGACCACGGTTCTATCGTGAACGGTGAATCACTACCGGACTCCGATTTTACCCCAGAAATTCCTCAGATAGAGCTTAGTTGTAATACCCTGGTAGGCTGTAAAAGTGGCCGCAGGTTTGGGGAATATCTAGATTTGCTGCGACCAAGGCACTGTCGAGAGAAGGAAGAGCATGACGCACAGTTACGAGGATTGAAGAGTGGTGGCCTGGTATCACATCGAGTAGTCTCTGCGTCCAAGCCACCCAGGAAGGAAGTCGGATTAGAGAAGAAGAGTGGAACAGTTCAAGATTCAAATGACAATTCAGAGAAAGTGCGAAAAACTAAATGCTTACGTTTTAGAGAACTGAACGTTGCTACGTTTGGTCCCGAAAATGACGTGGATCGACAAGTCGGGATCCTCACTGAAGTTACGAAGCCTATTAAAGACGAATCGACTGGAAACATCATGTTTACAGCAGAGTCGTCAAGCGAACCGATTGTGCAGACATCAGCCACGACGTCCCAAGCGAGTGGTGGCCCGGGACCACCAGTTGGTCGTTTAGAAGACTCGCCTGGCCCGTCGGAGTCTGCGAGTTCGACATCTTCAACGAGACCCACGGTCCGGGAAGTAACGCCATCGTCCCAGGACGAAGAAGAAGTGGAACCGAGTCAGATGAGAACGTCATCACCATGCGAGGATAAATTAGTGAAGACGAGAAAAAAAAAAAAGACCTACTCGCAAAGAACAGGAAATGAGTAGAAACAAGGTTAAAAGGATTGACTGACCAGTGTCAAAATTAAGTGAACTTGGACTTGTGCGCAAAACTTTTTGAAATTGATGAGAAGTGAATATTAATTATTTTAAGAGTTTGAAATTTAGAATTAAGTCGTGAACTGAAATTGGTAAGAATTTAAGTTGTTGATTTGGTGTTTTAAATTTGAAGTTTTAATAAGAGAAGTTTATTTGATATTTGGAGATGTAAATTGCAGTTAAATTTTAAGTTCTTAGAGATTTAAGTTTTGGAATTTTTGGATTTGTTAAAATTTAAATGAGTGTTATTTTATAAATGGAAAATTAGCACTTTAACAATTAGGGGAGTAATGTTGTATTATTGATTGTGATGATGATGTATGAAGTATGAAAGTATGTTAATTGTTAAAGTGTGGTTGCCACGGGGATAGTTTTCCTCGTGGCTGGCGAATCATAATAAAATCACAACTGCAGTCAGAACTAAAAGAGTAAGTCACTTCATTTAGAGCTCCTGAAGGAGCCAGCCTTAGGGCCATAGAAAACACACATAAAAATCTGCAAGCAAACACTACAGCATATAAGGCTGCTTGGACCCTACAAGGATTGTTGCAGCGTCAGTGGTCCACCTAGGTTCTATCTTCATCTACTGCAAATGGTCGATCTGAAAGTGGGCTTGGATATTTGGCACTTCATCCTCAGAATCGGTCGTGGGTGCCAGTTCGAATCCACTTTAAGGATCCTTCATGAGGATGCTGTCATCTTGCATTTTTGAGTGGGACTCTGGCGACTTTATGGTGCTGTTGGATGCAAGAGCAGATAGGAGTAGCAAATGCTGACCAAAAATTAGCTAATATGGCTGTGACAATGGATGAGCTTAATAAGCATTGCAGGCAGGAAACAAAACGCTCAGAGAGGAGTGTCAACAAGATGCTGCTGGCATTCGACTGTTCAAATCAATGAAATCTAGGATTGTTTGCAGAACATCGACAAAATTTGATTGTATACTCAAATATCTTCAAATAACTGCAAATTGGTTCAATAATGCATCCACAAAAGAATAAATGAAATTAAAGGCAGAAGAGTTTAGAAATAAGAAACAATTAGAACGCAGATCCTGCATTGCCGTACAATTCCAGGTGAAATGAATATCAATGAGTCAACACTGTTATTTTGGTTTAAAAATGCCATGAGAAGGAATGAAATTTCACATCTCCTTCAAGGTAATCAGCTGCACAACAATATCAACTTGGCACACACAGTTTAAGGGTGTGAGATACTGACATCACGAAAAAGATGCACCCACAAAAGAAGAATAATTAAAAATAAAGACAAGAGAAGTTTAGAAATAAGAAACAAACCTTGTTGTTATCAGCAGTTACAAACACTTAGGTAGAGGCAGGAAACAGATGTTGTCCAGAGAAAATCAAAGGCATTACTAAAGAAACAATAAATCTTGTTACAAAGAAAACTCTCTACAATAATCACTGATTTGATATGTCACATCATTATAAAGAACAACAATTAGAGTGGATAACACCGTAATAATGAAAGCATATGACAACAATATTCACGTGGTAAAAGGCTTAAACTAGACACAACAGATAGGCTTAAATGAAAACATAAATTTAGAACCCTAACCTTAATCTTAAATATAGAAACTCACTTTGAGAAGAGGCAACAGGAGGAGCTTTAATAATCACGCACATTATTCTATCAAAAAAATTTAAAATTCATTTTTGGACTTAAACGTTAACCAAGAGCAATTTTTGTTTAAAATTTCAAAATTGAATAAGAATCCAATAGAAAAACAAATAAATAAATGTTAGTCTCTATTACCTGAGAAGATTGAAGAACCTTATTGCAGTCAGCAGTTACAAACACTTAGTAGAGGCAGGAAACAGATGTTACTCAGAGCAAAGTAAAGACGTTACTAACTAAACAATAAATCTTCAGCTCCAAAGAAAACTCTCTACAATGATCACTGATCTGATATGTCCCATCATTATAAAGAACAATTAGAGAGAATAACACATTAATAAAGAAAGCATATGACAATAATATGCACGTGATAAAAGGCTTAAACTAGGCACAAAAGATAGGCTTAAATAGAAGTATAAATTTAGAACCTTAACCCTAAGGTTATTCCACCAGTTTTACAAATGGTAAAAATCAGTAAATTACCGTAATTTCGACTGTACTATTTACTAGTAAATTAGTCAATTTACCAGTTTAAAAAAAGATTTCTGATGCAGAAACAACAACAGCAACATTTTGAACTTGTACAATATGTAGAGCAAAACATAGTAGCTGCATTCACAAAGTCAATTACACTAGTTCGTATAAAATAAACCTGTTTAAAACTATATTATGGAAGTTGGTTATAAACAAGTTTATTTTATATAAACACGTGCAATTGACTTTATGAATGCAGCTACTGATCTTAAATCATTTAACTTTTTGCTATAATCTTAAAGAGTATTTTTTTCAAATAATATTTAGAATTATATTTTAGGCAATTATCAAATAATAAAAGAATAAAAATACTTTGCAGGAATAGATTTTGAAAGCAATTCTAATTACTATTCGACTGAATAACAAATTTTAAAGTTAAATTTAATTATTTTAATTGATTATAACTTGTCTTTAAAATTTGCTATTGAAACAGGTAATTCAAAAAATCAATACGGTACTAAATTACAAAATAAATATAGAAATAAATTACTATTTTGTCCCTTCTATATTAAAAAAATTTATTTAAAATAATTTACTGTAATTAATGTTTTTAATGACCTAATTAATTTTTTAGTGTAAACTACAAACTAATAATCGGAGTGAAAAAAACCGTTTTAAACCAATTTTTTAGACCGTTTGGGGTGAAAACCGAACCTGAACCGAAATTTCTACAATTGTTCAAACCGAAATGAAAACCGGAATAGAAAAAATTTCGATTCGAAGCCCTGATTTAGAGTAGCATAGACAAAAAAAGTTGCTAAGAAACCTTATTGACGATATTGATAACTCACTCGTTTTTACTACCGTATCTTTCTATTGCTTTGTCTTATGTGGTTTTTATGTCAATATACAAATAAACTCATAAAATGCAATTGAATTTTTATCATATTTCTATT
>JAQFZP010002244.1:0-14452 GCA_034695745.1 Geophilus truncorum | reverse complement strand
GGTGCTGGAACTACTTTCGCTTGAGTTTGAATAGAAGGTGGCTCGTGATTGGTCCAAAATGAAATCTTCGTTAAAAAATAAACATGATACAGATGTTTATCAAATGAATGGGAAAAAAATAGAAAATTGAAATTAAATTTATGAAAACAAACCTGAGACGCAAAATACTTTGATTTTTATCATTTTTTTTTACATCTCAAAAAAAATAAAATAAAATAAAAGTAAATTGTTTTAATTAATTTTTTTTTTTTAGACTGATACATTTAGACATGTCAGTGGTGATCATCTGCTCAAAATATGCCAAAGAATTGGTCCAATACTGGACAAAGAAGTCAAATCCACGGTTACGGGAGTCGTCTCATTACTGGGCAATGGACGACAATCATTATTACGAACAAAAGATGGTAAAAAAAAAACAAATAATAATAATTAAAAAAAAAAAAAAAAAAAAATTTAAACTTTTTTATTTTTCAGACCTGAAAAAGTCACACGTTTCACATTCATATGTAACAGCGTTGCGCTATGGGAGTTCTCTACCCCTTCCACCAAATCTGATACATCCGCCAAACACGAGTAATGCATTTATAAAATTTTAAAATTGAAAATTTGGGTTAATTTTTTATTTATTTATTTTTTTAAAGTACAAGTGATCGCCTCTCGAGAATTCAGTGGTCCATCGACCCCTGTCAGTACACTGCCCATTAGTTTGTATAGTAAGAAGCACATGCACTGCCGGATGTTGGGGCATTTGTCTTCTGTTTACTGCTGTTTATTCGATAGAACAGGACGTTATATTTTCACTGTAAGCAAATATCAGTGGTACTTTTGTGTGTTTATTGATCTAAATTGGATTCAATTGGTTTTAGGGTGCCGATGACCTTTTGGTTAAGATCTGGAGCGCTATAGATGGTCGTCTGCTCGCCACATTGCGCGGTCACTCGGCCGAAATCACAGATATGGCTGTAAATTACGAAAATACGCTTTTAGCTGCAGGGAGCTGCGATAAGATTATCAGAGTGTGGTGCATTACATCCATCGCACCTGTTGCAGTTTTAGTTGGACATACAGGGATGGTGACGTCACTCCAAGTAAATAAAAAGTTTTTTGATAAAATAAAAAACATTTAGCATAATATTTTTAATACGAAATATAGTTTTGCCCGTGTCCCAAAGACGAAAATCGGTACTTAATCTCAACCGGTTGTGACGGATGTATCTGTTTTTGGCAATGGAATGTTAAAACGTCTCAGTTCAAGTGAGTTATTGTCATTTTCATCATAATTTTTTATTTATTTATTTTTTTTTTAATTTTAAAAAATGTTAATATAGTTTAAAGCCACTGAAGTTCCTCGAGCGAGGTCGACCTTCAGCACAAATGATCTGTTCGTCTTTCAGTCCTGGAGGGATTTTCCTAGCCACTGGTAGCACCGATCATCACGTTCGAGTGTATAACGTTTACGGACAAAATGGTCCGGAAAAAGTCCTCGAAATCGAAGCCCACACTGTAAAATTTTCTTTACATTTTAGTAGAAAATACAAAATTTTTATTTACCCGACTGTTTTTTAACAGGATCGAGTTGACAGCATACAAATATCAAATTACGGGGACCGCATTATAAGTGGGAGCAAAGATGGAACAGCCAACGTTTGGAGGTTTGAGAAGCAAGAATGGAAAAGTATTCAACTTAAGATGTCTACGCGACTACCAGGGTATATATAAAATAAAAAAAGAAATAATATTTGAAAATTAATTAATATTAAAATTTGAATTGTTTGATTTTTCCAGGACACCGGAAGATGAATACGACGATAACAAGATTCCTAAATACAAAGTCACTATGGTCGCGTGGTCGCGCGACGATCGATATGTGTTCACGGCTGTTAACGACGCTACGATCAAAGTCTGGAATTCGTATGCCGGGGAGTTGGTGTACATTTTAGACGTAAGTTTTTTTACTTCTTTAATTGTGTCTGGATTTATTTATAGATTTATTTTTTTATTTTTTTAGGGGCACGATGATGATGTTTATGTGTTGGAAACTCACCCTCAAAACCCTCGTTTATTACTCAGTGCTGGGCACGACGGCAGGATCGTTTTGTGGGATCTGGCCACAGGATCTCTGATTAAAAGCTTCTTCAACAACATCGAAGGACAAGGCCACGGCGCCGTGTTCGACTGTAAATTTTCGCCCGACGGTTCGCTGTTCGCTTCGACCGATTCGCACGGGCATCTAAGTATTTTCGGATTCGGCTCGAATGAGAAATATAAAAAAGTTTGTCTCGACATTTATTTTTTTATTTTTTTTTATCATTTTTTATCATTTTTTTTTTATCAGTGTCCTCCTGAACAATTCTTCCACACCGATTACCGTCCACTCATCCGCGACTCCAATCACCACGTATTGGACGAACAGACCCAACAAGCGCCGCATCTCATGCCACCGCCGTTCTTGGTGGACATAGACGGAAATCCCTATCCACCGCACTATCAGAGGCTGGTTCCTGGAAGAGAGCACTGCAACGACTCGCAGTTGGTTCCCCACATCGTCGACGGTCAAGCCGAGGTGCTCGAACCAGTCCGTCCAAACGAAATACCCGAAGGTCACAGACCCAGCCTTGATGAAATGATCGTACGTCTACAGCAGCAACAGGCCAATCGGTTCGGCGGCGAAAATTCGGATCGCAGTCCACTGTCGCCTACGAGGTCGACGAGGTCCCACGGAACGAGTAAGTTAAAATAGAAAAATAAAAAAGATACAATATGTAAAGAGTTTGATTTTGATTAGATTTTTCGCCCACTCACGGTCGAGTTGGGATGCGTCGGAGCGGCGACATCGAAGGCGTTCGACAATCGCACGGGAACTGGACGAGTCGGTCGGCTCACGGCGAGGAAATGACGTGGAGCAGGAGAGTGATTTTACGGAATGTTGATCACTACATGCTGAAAACGTCTGAGGATACTCGACGGGCGCAGGGCGAGGCCGAGTTGCAGAGATACAAACACGAGAAGAAGCGGCGCGCGTCGACGTCCGAGTCGGAGAAGATCAGTCAACGGGAGAAGGCGAAGCAAGAAATCCTCACGAGGAGAAAGCGACGTCATCAGCAGCAACGACATGGGTACAGAACTCGCGCTGCACGGACTCACAGGGTGTCGTCCAATCAGGGACAGTATAACGATAGTGATTTTGAAGTAATTTAACGAAGTTTTGTTTTGTTTAATATCGATGTTTAATATTTATTTATTTTTTTATTTTTTTGTTTTGTCAGAATCCTGAAGATATTAATTTAAGTAGCAGTGATAGTGCGAGCAGTGACAACGAACAGGCGTGGAAGTCGAGCAGTGACAGCGAAAGCAGTAGTGATTCGACAGTTTATTCTGATTGGACGCAAGATGCAGGTATCAATCTTCAGCCACCGAAGAGAATGACGCAGCAGCGCAAAAGGAAAGTGAAAAAAGACAACAGAGGGAATGACAAAGACCAAAATCAGGCGCAGAACATGAAAATTAATCACAAAGTGAGAATAAATTTAGTTTAAAATTTAAAAAAATTAAATTAAAATTTTTTAAAATATTCTAGGGCAAACCCGTCGATTTTCCGGAAACAGTGAGCGAAATTCCGGAAGCATTTCGGCCGGCCGAGTGGTTGACCGAAGTGATTCCACGCAAAAATCCCTACTACCCCCAGATGGGGGACGAAGTGATTTACTTCCGCCAAGGACACGAGTGCTACGTGGCCGCGGTCATGCGCGCGAAGATGTATGAAATTAATGTGAAGGGCCAGCCTTGGCAGAAGATGAATCTGCGCGACCAGGAGCTGGTCAAGGTGGTCGGCATCAAGTACGAGATCCGGCCGCCGAGACTATGTTGCCTCAAACTCGCAATGATCGACCCGGAGACGGGCAAAATCACCGGGTCATCGTTCACGATCAAATACCACGACATGCCCGACGTGATCGACTTCCTAGTGCTTCGCCAAACATACGACACGGCCATGGCTCGCAACTGGAAAGCCGGTAGGGAAATTTTAAAAATTTCCTTAAGTGTTTTACAAAAATTTTAATTTTTTTTAATTTTAGATGACCAATTTCGATCTATGATCGACGACGCGTGGTGGATCGGGACGATCGAGTCGCAGGAGCCGTTCCAAGAGGAATATCCGGACAGCATGTTCCAGTGCTTCAACGTGCGCTGGGACAACGGCGAAAGGGAAAAAATGAGTCCGTGGGACTTAGAACCGGCAGACGAGCAGAGTGAGTTGACATCCGAGCCGCTGATTTTGGGTTTCTTTAGTTTCGTTAATTTTAAGATCACCACTGCACGTTGTGATATTTTTGTCTTTTTGTTTGTCGTGCATATCGACATGTTTTGTTTTTCTTTAGTAAATGGCGAATCCACAGTCTCAAGTGTGGGACGTAGTGGACGCAAGAGAGGTAAGATGATTGAGGCAGTGGGTGATTGATTGCGTGAGAAAAGCGCCGAATGTTTGAATCAGTTTGAATGCAAAATTCTTTACATAATCAAAAAATATTTTTTTCAACTTTTCTAATCAAAATCCAATTTTTCCAGGATTGCCCAGCGACCCTGGCGGGAGCGTGGCCGTACTTCCGGAGGAACTGCAGGCGCTCTTGTACAAACCATGCTCGTGGGAGTGGCCCGATTGCGGACCGGAAGCTGAATGCGAGCGAATCATTCACGGACTGGAGCAGATCATGGAGCTGTCGATCGCCGAGCCGTTTCTCGCACCCGTCGACTTGAACGCGTATCCGGCATACGCGATGGTGGTGGAGTACCCGATCGACCTGAGCACCATCAAAGCGCGGTTGGAGAACCGGTTCTATCGGCGGATCACTTCGCTGCAATTTGATATTCGGTACATTGAAACGAACGCTGCTAAATTCAATGAACCGAAGAGTCGAATTGTGAAACAAGCGCGAATCGTGAATGAAGTGTGCCTTAACTTTATAGGGTATGGAAAATTTAAGTTTGTTTTGGAGTTAAATGTTTATTATGTGTTTAAAAAAATTTTTAGGGATGTGACGTGTGAAGATGTTAAACCGATTTATCAAGACGTGATGAAAGACCATAATTTGGACAATGTTAGGACCAATGAGAGCCAAGAAGAAAAGTCGGATAGAAGTGAAAGCGATCACAGCACGGCTGATCGCAGACAACTCCGAGAACGACGGGCGAGGACTAAGACGAAACAGAGACAAGTGGTCAATTCTCAGAGTTGGAAGCAACAGAGCAAAGAATTATTAGATCTGATTTTTCAATGCGGAGATTCGGAACCATTTCGAGCTCCTGTGGATTTATTCGATTACCCGGTAGAGAAAGAAGAAGACAAAATGATAATACATGTGATTTATATAAATAATTTTTTTTCTAGAATTACCGAGAGATAATCGATACACCGATGGATTTCGGGACAGTTCGCGAACAACTGTTTGCTGCCAATTACGAGAATCCCACCGAGTTCTGCAAAGACGTGCGTCTGATTTTCCAAAATTCTCGTAACTTCAACACCAACAAAAAATCGAGAGTAAAACCTACTAAGGTTTCGTGCAAGTTGTTGTGTAAATTGAAAAAATTTTTTAATTATGTTTTTCTAGATTTATTCTATGACTATTCGTCTGTCCGCCATGTTTGAGGAGCACATTCGCAGCATCATCAGCGACTGGCGGTCGGCGGTGAAATACGAGCAGAAGATGAAGAATAACAAATACGTGCGGCACAGGAAACCCATTCCGCAGTCAAAAGTGGAGGCGCCGACGGTTACGCGGGCGTCCAGCAGAAGCGCGGCTCAGTCGACGGCGCTTCACAACGGAACCTCGAGTAAACAAAACTGTAAAAGTACGGCGAATTCCAGAAAAACTACGAATTTCTCTGGTTCACGTACGCATTCTTCTTTCTCTGAATTTATTAAGTGGTGCAACGTGAGATTTAATTGAGTTTTGGCTTTTCAGGTCCGAAGAAAAAGAAAAAAATGAGCGACGAGGACTCGGACGACGAAGAGGAGCAAGGGCAAGTTGAGGAAGAAGATGACGACGACGACGACGATGAACAGGTCTCCAGACGTGATAGAAGTGGCAAAGCGAGACAAGCGAAATCGTCGTCGAATAAAACTCCAGTCAAGAAAAATACAGGGAAAAAAGGTTTTATTTTATTTTTAAAAAACGTTTGTGAAAAAGTTATAATAAAATTCTCTCGTTTGACGTTTTAGTTGCTCAACTTGCGAACGGTCATGCCCGGAAGCCACAAAGCCAAGCTCGAAGATCGAAAAATTATTCCGAGTCGAGCGAGGAAGATGAAAAAGAGGAAAATAGCGAAGAAGAGAACAGCGATGAAGACGAGGGTAGAGGGAAAAGACGACCCACGAACTTCAGGAGAAAACCCAGCCGACCGCCGCCGAGGAAAAACCCGCCTCGAGGTAAACGGAAAACCCAGTCGGACAGCGACAGCAGCAACGGATCGAAATCAGGGTCAGGATCAGCCTCGTCTTCGTCGTCTTCATCGAATTCTTCCGACGAGTCACATAAAAGCAAAAGTAGTAAAAACAGCAACGAATCGGGGAAGAAATCCGAGAACGGTCGCAGTCGTGCAAGACCGGTTCGATCGAAACCCGTCGCCCGATCCAGGTCAGCCTCCGGATCGGCATCAAGATCGCGGTCTGCGTCCGGCTCTAGGTCTGGCTCCGCTTCCGGTTCCGGATCAGGGTCTGGCTCCGCTTCGGGGTCTTCTTCACCTTCGGCCAGTCGGTCCAGAACGAAACCGACGCCCCGGCGACAGCGGGAGTCGTCTGCGAGCGGAAGTGACGCGAGCAAGAGCGAAGAGGACGGGAGCGACGAAGAGAACGACCGCAGCATCGCATACAACGTGAACGTGAACAAGAGACCGGTCACGAGGAGCGCCGCGAAGGCTCACCCCGACAAGCGAGACTCGCCGTCGCAGCTGCGCAGTGGGAGCAGTCGGAAGAGATACAGATCCGACTCGGATGACAGCTACGGCGGAGGCTCGGCGCGCAAGTCGAAACGCATCGCGACGCGAAACCAGGGCAAAAGGACCGTCAGGTACCGGGAAGACTCGGACTTCGACTACGAATGCAATTCCAACGCCGACTCCTCGTCCGGATTGGAGGAGAACGCGGTAAACGTGAGCAGCAGAGGCCGGATCCGGAAGTTGACTGCGAGGGCTCGTGCTTTCATCAGGGAATAAACGAATAGCTTTAAAAATTGATAATTAATTAATTACGACGACCTAATATTGTGGGATGAGATTGTTAAGTGTCCTTTAATGTGTATATAGAGGTGACCGAAGAGTTAAATGTTAGTGGATCGGCGGGCATTTGTCAGACGTAAAAGGCGGGGGAAGGATGAAAAGCATTTTATTTTTGTTTCCATTTTGTATCGTTTTGTCGTTGCAGCCAATTTGAGATAAATACATGCTGTGTTATGTGAATATAAATTAAATTAAATTTACTGTTCTTGAGTAAATGTTTTACTTGATTGTGTGTTGATTTGGCTGGTTCTTTTTTTTTTTTTTTTTTTTTTTTTTTTTTTTTTTTTTTTAACTATTGCTGTTGTAATTTAATTAAATAATTAAACAAGGAAAAACAGCTAATTTCATTTTTCTTTTTTATTTTAATGTAAAACAATTTTTGGTTGTAAATAAAATACATTTTTCTAATGAAATAAAATATTTAAACTTGTTCTCTTTCTAGTTCCGTAAAGATGTGTCTCTGTGGTGGTTTTATGAAAATTTTAACAAGGTGTGGCAATAAAAGCGTGAAGATGACGTAGATACAGTAGTGATACCGAGGAATGTCTGGCAGTGGTTTTAACGTAATTCCTCTCCTGTAACCATCACGTACGTGGTGTGTAATTACTGCTACCATGTATATAAATGAATAACGATACAGTGCGGCATATTTAACGTATAAATTAATCCCAAGACAGGCAACGAATATAATTGACATCAGTAATGTGTTGTGGAATGGTGGTCTCGATGGTAAACTTAATGCATCCTAGAATGAAAAGATATTTAATAATAATTTATTGTTTATTTTTTATTATACAGTGGAACCCGATATAGCGTACTCTGATATAGTGTAAACCCCTCTATAACGTTATTTTTATTTTTCCCTGGCATAGCATTGGCTATATAAAACTTGAGCGTGAACCCCTCTATAGCGACATTTTTCAGCCGGTCCGACGAATGACGTTATATCGGGGTTCCACTGTATTATACCTTTAAATGGAAGGATCTAGCTGCAATGAAGTGATCGATATCGATGAAACTCGCTATCAAGCAACATGTAATACATTCCTTTAATTCCATGCCTCTGTTCACTATAAACCAGCTTAGAAAAGCAATTATTGAATGTATAAAATTGTCAAATACCGCTCGTCGATAGGGTGATGACAGGTAAGAAACATTTCCAGTTAATAATAAATCGCCTATAATACACGAATTTAAGAGAGCTAGGTGAATGAGACAAACTTTAACTGCATTCCACCAGGTATCGAACATGATGTAACCAGAATACAGAGCGACATTTTGATTTTTAAATGCCCGCAACTTCTAGAATTCGACACCAGGTGGCGGTAAGAATCAGCACTAAACGAAAGTGTCTGTTGGATGCGAATCGTAATGGTAGTGATTACAGTTAATATCAGAAGTTATCTTTAGTTTCTATTGATACGAATTATCGTTAGATGCTACTTTAGTTTCGGGTTTTTTCCATGCAGTGCCTCTTGGTCTGGGTTGAGTTTGTAACATGGATTACGACAAGATCACCGATCATGTCGGCGAGTTTGGAAAGTACCACAAATGTGTCTTCTTCCTGGCACTTCTTCCATCGATTTTTGTTGGTATGAATATGTTGTCAAATGTTTTCAATTCGGCATCCCCTCTTCATAGGTTTGGATTTTATTTTTTTACAGTATAAATATGATTAAATGGAAATTTTTTTAATTTTTTTCTATTTTTAGGTGTTATGTACCAGGCTGTGATAACAGTTCTTCCTCATACGATGAACCGTGGCTTAATTATACACTATCAACGTTAAATAATACGGATTTTTATAAGTGTGGATTTTATGACGTAATTAGTGATAATGTGAGCGCCGATCACTGCCCACCGAATTTTAATTTAAGTTGTAAAGTGACTTGTCGTCAATGGAAGTATGATAAATCAATATACGACTCTACTGTCGTGACCACTGTAAGGGCATTTATTTAAAAAAAAAGATTAAAAAATATGTTTTAGTTACATTTCCTGTTTTAAAAAAAATTACGTCATGTAAAATATGAGTAAATTTTATCTTGAAATAAGTGAAAACAAACTAAAACGTGTTTTTAAGATCAAATAATTGAAATTCCATTATGCCAAATGACGCAATACATTTTTATTGGTTTGGTATATAATGGTAGATTTAATTTTCTCATTAATATAACCAGATGTTTATTATTAATAGTGGAATTTGGTTTGCAAAAACAGCTGGCTCGGGCCATTATCGGGATCAATGTGGATGGTTGGTGTCATAATTGGAGCAGTTATATTTGGAGACTTATCCGATAGGTTTGGATAAATTTACCCATAAAATTTTTTTTTAAATAATAAAAATTATTTTTATATTCTTTTCAGGTTTGGAAGAAGAAAGGTTATCATATTTTGCATACTTTTATTCAACATCACTAGTTTTATTGTTCCATTTTCTACAAATTACGTCATGTTTTTAATTATTCGAACGTTTGAGGCTGCGGCTACAACCGGAATATACCAAACTGCCTTCGTTTTATGTACGAAAAGTTATATTTAAAAATTAGCTCATGGTTAAAAATAATTTCTTTTATTTATAAATAGGTCTAGAAGTGGTCGGTCAATCAAAAAGAGTTCTTTGCGGCACTGGAATCAACATTGCATTTGCAATTGGCGAAGCACTTTTGGGTGTGATGGCGTATTTCGCTAGGGATTGGCGGGATTTACAGTTTTACTTAGCAGTCCCTAACACAATGTTGTTACTTTATTTCTGGTAAATGTTTTTTTATCTAAATCCAATCAGTGAGATTAATTTTCTCGTTTATTTTATTAAAGGGTTTTACCAGAATCAGCTCGATGGCTGATCGCTAGAGGGCGTTTTTTCGAGGCTAAAAAGATAATCAATAAAATTTGCGCATTTAATGATAAATCCATACCAGTAGACGTATTGGAAACAGACGACGATGAAGTTTTTGACCAATCAAGTTTCACAATAATTCTAGATTCCTCTTCCTCATCCACATCGGGAAAAGCGTCAGTTCTACATTTATTCCAGACACCTAGATTACGGTGGCGGACGTTAAATATATTTTTAAATTGGTATGATAATCAAATTTTAACACTAGATGGCGAAACATTTACATGAAAAAAACTTTAATTTTTTAAGGTTTATGAACACCGTTGGATATTATGGAATATCAATGAACGCCACTAACTTCCAGGGAGACGTCTACGTAGATTTCATATTGACCAGTTTAGTAGAGATTCCTGCGTATATTTTCTGTCTATTTATACTCGACAAATGGGGCAGGAAAAAACCATTGGTTGGTTGCATGGTGATTGGTGGATTGTGCAGTATGTCGACAGTTTTGGTTCCGGAGAAACCCGAATATCAAATCATTACGATTATTTTATCCCTGATTGGGAAATTCGGCTGTGCTGCGGCGTTTGCAATAATTTACGTCTTTTCAATTGAATTATTCCCAACTGTGTTGAGGAATATCGGAATCGGATTAAGTTCCACTTTTGCACATATCGGAGGTGTCCTTGCACCGTATATTGCATCATTAGTAAGTTGCCAAAATCAAATAATTTGTTTTAAAAATTTTTATTTACTTAAGAAATTTTTTTTTTTTTTTTTGTTTTTAGTCTATTTATGGTCGAGGTGTTCCACTGTTGATTTTTGGATCATCTTCATTATTAGCGGGGATATTCGCTATTTACTTACCGGAAACATTACACCAGAAGTTACCTGAAACTGTAGAAGATGCTGAAAATTTCGGCAGGCGAGTGGCATTAAAAGTTTTATAAATTTACAAAATCTTGATTAGGGTTAAAAAAAATATTAACTTTTGACGTAGTTGTAAGGTGTTAGAATAACTTGTTTACACTATTTTGTTTTATATCGTACTTAGGAGAAAAAGAAAGTACAGTAACGAGTCAAAAGACGAATCAGAGGCATTGATATCGGATAACGGAATTTAAAACTCACAAATCGGGGTATTTTATAAAACTTTTACAACACGATATATATTTTTTAAGAAAATTTTTTTTTACTGTTTTTAAATTGCTTTTGGTAGCAATGTAAAATAATTAATTCCAAATATTATTTTATAAAAAAAAAAGCTGTAAAATAATATAAAAAAATAAATTATATTTTTATGTATGCGTAATTATATTAAATTTATTTTTACATTTTTTTATTTTTACAATTAAAAAAAAAAAAATTTTAAGCAGTGATTCATCTCACTTGTGAGATAGAATTTCACTAAACTCGGAATCCCCATTTGATACCGTCTGTAAAAAGTCAAAACTTCTAATTTAGTTCCATAAAAATTGACGTCATAATAAGTTTATTGCAGAGGTTCATCTTACTTACCTTGCATTACATTCTCACAAATTGAGGATTTAGGTTTACTTGCATTACATTACCAATTCAGTCGCACCTGCGTTTCAGTGAACGAAACATGGATTTCGATCACATTCTCGAACATTTAGGAGCTTTTGGCATTTACCAAAAACTCGTTTACACTCTTATGTTTATATCAACAATACCATTAGGCGCTAATATGATGTCATTTGTATTTAATTCACTCGTACCTGACCACAGGTAAAAAAAAAAAAATAGTAGAAATATAAAAAAAAAATTTAAAACGGTAAAATCATTTCAGATGTTACGTTAATGAATGTGATCGCAACAATAGCACATACAATGAAATATCAGATGTTGGTGTTTCTCAGTGTTCGTATAAAAGTGGAATCAATGCAAACTGTGAATCTTTTAATCGCAGTGATTTTGTTCGGTGTGATAAATGGATATTCGATCAGTCTGTTTATCAATCAACAATAGTGTCAGAGGTAACGTTTTAATTTAATCATTGATGCGAATTTGCTTTTCTGCATTGACTTAAACCTGTGCAGGGAAGCGAAATTCAGTTGTTAAATTAAATTAAATTTGTCGTTTTAATTTAAGTGGAATTTAGTGTGTGACAGAAGTTGGTTAAATACACTTTCGTCTTCTGTGTGGTTGGTTGGATTGACGGTTGGAGCTTATATTTCGGGGGAAATCTCAGATAGGTAAATAAATGAGATACGGTAAATCAATTTTTCTCAACGATTTAAATATTTTATTTGTTTTACTGTAGATACGGACGTAAATTCGCTTTGACAAACGTAGCTATACTCAATGTAATTGTATGTTTCATAATTCCATTCAGCACCAATTACGAAATGTTTGTGTGTTTGAGATTTTTCCAAGCTGTTGTCTGTAATGCGTTTTACGACTGCGCGACCATCTTAGGTAAAAGATATTTAGATTTAATATTTTAAAAAATCATTATTTTTTTAATTTTGTAGCTTTGGAGTTTGTGGGACAGTCTAAAAGAGTTTTATGTGGTACGGGAATGTCAATTGGATTCGGTCTTGGTTCAGTTTCATTAGCGGTTTTAGCTTATCTAATCCCAAACTGGAGACAAATGCATTTTGTTTTAGCGTTTCCCAGTCTAATCTTTTTAATTTTCTTTTGGTAAGTAATTATTACTTAATTTCTACAATCAGCTGACACTTAACGGATTACGATTTATGACATTAGGGTGCTTCCTGAATCGGTCAGATGGCTTATCTTTCGCGGGCATTACGAACAGGCAATTGCAATAATCACGAAAATGGCTGTGATTAACAAAGTGTCGTTGCCTGATAAACTTTTAAATTACGAAAAAAGAGATAAAGTGAGATTAGCGTTTTATTGTGTGCTGATTACTAAATGATCTCTCGGTTTTTATATTAGGTTTTAGAAAAAGAAGTCTCGTCTTCGATTACGCAATTATTCAAAAGTCGCAGGTTAAGATTGAGAATTATCACTTTGTTCGCATTATGGGCTCTTCTCGTCTTTTCTTATTACGGAATCTCTATGAATACCGTACATTTAGGAGGCAACGTGTACGTCAACTTTATTTCCGCCAGTTTAGTCGAATTACCCGCTTATATCCTCTGCTTTTTAATACTGGATCGATGCGGCAGAAGAACGCCGATGGTTTTTCTTTTAATCATTGGAGGTTTCTTCTGCATAGCAACGTCATTCATACCTAGCAACACGAGTTGTAAGAAAAAAATTGATTTTTCCTGCGTTGTTAGTTCGAGTTTTAAAAGTCAAATTGGTCTTCTTTTTATTCAGACACGCATTGGTTGACGATCGTGTTTGTCTTAGTGGCCAAATTTGGCGTTTCGGCTTCGTATGCGGTCATCATTTTATTCACAGCTGAAATTTTGCCTACATGTGTGAGGAACAGTGGACTTGGAATGACAGCGTTCTTTGCAAATACAGGAGCAATGATTGCTCCCTACGTGTCATCACTGGTATTTAAAGATAAAATTTATATTATAAATATTTTTATAATTTTTTTTTTTTTTAGAGTGTTTATTATAATAAAGAACTGCCATTAGTTATATTCGGCGTTGCTTCAATCGTCGCTGGAGTTTTGGTTTTTAATTTACCAGAAACTTTAGGAAAGGTTTTACCAGAAACGATTGAAGATGCGGAATGTTTTGGTATGAAATTATGATGTGGATTAATTTAAATTATTTTTAATTTTATTTAATTTTTTTTATTAAAAGGTTCGACAGAAAAAATTGATATCCAAACGCCTGAAGTATCTGTATCTATAATAAGTGTTAAAAAAAGAGAAATTACATGAACTCTGGCCGTCGGTCAAAATGTCGTCTAGGTTGATGTACTTAAAGTGATATAAGTTACATAAATTATCTCGTTGGTAACACGTTTGGTGATAAAGTAATAACAGAAAAACAAAAATAATCAACAAACGGAATTATATTATAATTTTCTTATCTAATTAACACTTAAAAAACAAGAATTTGATAACTTAAAAAATTTCTAACTTGTAATTTTTTTTTATGTAATATGATTTTTTAAACACAATATTAAATTATAGAAATTTTATATAATTTGTCACTTTGTAAAAAAATCGATAAAAAACTTTTATGACTTGAAACACGAGAACAGCTGTTTAACAAACCGACAATTAAGTAATCAAAAATCGATTACATCATTTACTTTCATAAAAAAATTTTAAAATAACACCACGGGGAATTTCACTCCTTCTAAAAAAAAACTCAAAACTTTCTTCACAACATCTTAGAAATTAGTTCCAACAAATTCCGCTAGGGGTCTCATTTGCCT
>JAQFZP010002243.1:0-14455 GCA_034695745.1 Geophilus truncorum | reverse complement strand
ACCTACATAAAAAGCAACAACCCAGGAAAAAAACACGCTTCTGTGTCCCGTAGCGAAGCACGGGTAAAATGCTAGTTTCACTATATTACCTATTGTTTACACCGAAAACCAGATATAATCTGCGTAATGTTTTCGACCTTCAACAAATAAATAATAAATCCACGTAATAGATCTCGAATTAATTTCGTAATAATTGAGGCAACATCAAGTTTCCGATCTTTCCGTGTGTAAACTTGACAGCGAAACTTTCCTCACCGTAGGACACTGCGATTAATTTTACATTTAAAGCACTAATTAAATATTCAGCATTAAATTAAAATAATAACATAAAATTTTAAAGCCAAAACAAAATTTCGCCTTGAGTTAATTGAACAAATGTTGCCTTATGCATAAATTTAGTGCAAGGAAAATAATTAAAGAACGGAAAAGTTGGGAGAGTTTTAATTGAGACTTGATTCACCTCAAGTCACAATACACCTTATGTTGGATTCACACTTGCAACGCTAAGACCAAAGCTCGAGTTTAAAAGGGGAATTGTTTTCTATTTTTAATACAAACCTTTTGCAACATTTGTGTCAATTTATCATAAAATAAATTTTTAAATAATTTTTCTAAGGGTAAGGGTTAGAAGAAAGATGAGGTTGACGTTCACACAATGACAAAAGATTTAATGCACGGTCCATTTTGAGATTACAGGTCGAACCTCGTTTTAACGAACTGCGTAATAAGGAATTCCTCAATATTACGAACTTAAAAAAAAATCAAACGATGTTAGAAAATTTCATTATAACAAATTTCGTTATAACGAAACCCCGCCATAACGAACAAATTTTCATTCCCCCAATAAGTTCGTTATAACGGGGTTCGACCTGTGTTGTTAACTAACAATGCTTCTTGAATCACTAACAGTGTTGTGTTGTGTATTGATGAATGTTATTGTTAGAAAAAAATTTCAAAATACTGTGATCAGACTGTTCGTTCTGGAACACCCAATACTCGCGCACAGCGCACACACATATTAGGACACGAAAAAATCATCTCTTCGGTCATACGTTCACCCCTCAACCTCCCCACCACCTCCTACCTCTACCAACAAAGAAGAAGGGTGCAAGTTTTCAACTACATATATCGATCTGAAGGCCCCATGGGTCCCAATTCCGATACGACACCAGATGTTGGAAATTTTTCTCTTCCTTCTTTTCCATTTTGACCGTGCAGCTGCTTCGATGACTTTCCCAAAAATCAAACGTTGCCAAATGAACAGTTTTTTCCCCTCTTTTTTCAATGAAAGTAACACATCCGTGTTGTAATATGGGTGGCCAAATTCTTAATGAAACATCTGGCCGAGGTTTAAATTATAATCAAGTTCAGTTATGATACAAAAATTTGTTGTTTCACTCAATACTGAATATTTAATTCATATTTTCCCGAATTAAAATAATAAATAAAAAAAATAAAAGAAAACATTTTATTTGGGAACTACAGTAGACCTCAGAGTCACTGGTCACCAATGCAATAAAAAAATTATTATTAACTAATGCTCTGTCCGCACTAAATAAACTTTGTTAATTAATAAAATTGTCCTTGTTATTAAAAATACACGACTAAAAATTGGTTCGGGGTATGTAACGTCCCATAATGCATTAATTTTCTCTTAAATATGATATCATAGCTCGTAAGACGATCAATAATAAATTACTGGCTTAGTGAGCTTGATCTTGTGATCAAACAAGCAAAGCCAATCAAACAAGCAAAGCAAGTAAACACATTATTTTTATCCGGAACCCCGGATACAATCATTAATACTGGATTTTTTTGTATTGGTTTACATGGAATAAATGATTAACAATAGCTTTCTTTCATTAATTTTAATTCAAAGAAAATGAAAAGAAGTAATAATAATAATACGGTAATGATAAAAAAAAAAAAAATATCATTACTATAAAAATATCACATCAAAAAGTTAATACAACACTAAATCAGAAAACTGCATCAAATTATATTAAAAACAGATTAAATTGATCAATTTTGACAAATGTTGTTTGCCAAAGTTGCGTCTATTGTTTATCAATTAAACGATAAAACAAGAAACACAAACCCAGATCCGTACCATATTTTTATTCTATTTTATTTTTACTTTCATCCACTCGCTTACAAATCTTGGGTCATCATCGGTAGACGTCTCTAAAGACGCATCATCTCTTAGGAGAAGAGAGACAAAGTCAGAAAAAAAAAAAAAAATCAATTTTCCTTATATACGGAAAAGATTAAAGGCAAAAATCTCATAAGAAATAGATGAAATAGTTGTGAGTGACTTTCCATCGAACAAATTGACCGTCAAGAACAAACATCAAACTTTCAGATTCATTATTCTTTCATTTGCATGAATTTTTCATCAAAGGCTCTTCGGCTCTGAATAACAAAACTTTAACCGGAACCCAATCTAAAAATTCTACATTATTAAAGCATTAAAAAACAAGCAGCGACCTGCCGATACAAATTCCATTGCATGTAAGATCAACGTATGAGTAATGCTCGCACATGTCCAGAGGATCAATCCCTAAGATCTCGCTCGTGACACTAAGCGTGTTATTTTTCAAGACTTGCAGAGAGAGAGAGAGAGAGACCAGTGTTATCTAATAATGCCGGAGGAATAACACGATTAGTGGTTTACAGCAACGCATTAATATTAAAAATATTGAAAAACTTCGGCCTAAACTTGGTAAATTTGAATTAAGACTCCTCGGGAACCCGCAATTTGCCTATGTTTGCAAAAAAATTTCCCGTTCCAAAAACTAATTGCATTGTATTTTGCAAACATTTTAAAAATTTAACATTTTGTCTGCAAATATTTAATTTAAAGTTCAATTTCTGATTCTAAAATTGAAAAATTTGCAAAAGTTTGAATAACAACGCATAATCACAGATATTGAGATAAATGTAAAAATTAATATACTTTCATTTAGCTCAATCTACAAAGCAGCCATTTTCATTAATATTTATAATTCATTAGCAATGAAAACTGATTAATTTCGGGCAAAGTAGCCGTATCTTCGGTACGCTGGAAATCCAATACGACACTAAAAGCACTCTGGAGTTATCTGAGAGTAAAAAAAAAAAAAAAAAAAAAAATGACCAAAAGAGAATCACTTGAAGAAAACTTCAAGTTCAGAAAATGATCTCACAAACAATTTTTACAAGCAGTAAATTCCATTACCGCCATGAATAAAGCATGTTTTTATTACTAGAAAATTTTAACTTTTAATAACGTAATTTTTAAAATAAATTCTTCAATTTGGATCCAAGACTGTGTTTTTAAAAGGTTAATTCGCTAAAGTTGAAAACAATTTCAAATTTCAACAGTTTTAAAGTAGAAAAGCAGCTATAAATTTGAATTGAAATATGCTGAACACAATGTAACCACGTTTCATTTGTCAGTCAGCTTTCAGCTTGAGCCATTTCCTGTGTCTCAGCATGAGCATTTCAACTGAACAACAGGGCAATATGGATATCTCGTTTAACAACACTTTATCAAATCAACTCCCACTTCCTACAAGTACCACACAGGTTTACCTTTAACTGTTAATTGATTTCTTTTTAAATTGCCAGCTTAAGCAATAAATATTAAAAACAAATAAATAAATAAATAATTCAATTAATAAATAAACAATTAAAAGCATAATTGCTATTTATCCTCTGTTAATTACAATTCAATTTAAGAAAATAACAAGTAGTATCCAGTACTAATTATGCGGTCAGCAAAAGGCTACTTTGATATTAGCCTTTTGAAAGCCTCAAACTGAATAGTTGCATAGATAACATGACATACTGTACAACAGGAACGTTCTGATAAAATAGACTAATGTTTCATATTGTAGTCACAGAGGTAACTTAACAAGGCTTAATCCAAAACTGACCATTAGCTTTTAGGACCAATCCCTTTGTATAAGATTCCCTGGTTTCCATACTATTTACTTCAAATCCTCCCGTAATTTCCATGCTTCATTGTGAAAAAAACTGTGGTGCAATTTTGCACATTCGCAAAGAATTACAACACCATAAATCCAAACGTCTAAAATTGGATTCAAGTCACATGTGAGTCTTAATATTACTTACATGTATGAAGTGAAAGCTGTCTAAAATAAAGTAGTTTTTGACGGCTTAATGTAGAATAATTAGATCCTAAACACATGCTACTTGTTTGCCCAGTGCATTATTTTTAGACTGCACAAATGAAGAAAATGGCTTCAACTTTAGACACTTTAAAATCCTTCATTTTAGCTGTTTACATTTGCAGTGAACCACTTTGATTATTTGACAAACTAACCAAACTTAAGCTGAACTAGGTACAGTTATATTATAGTTTGTGGCTCAAATCAGTTTGGTCCATAAACAACAAGTCCGTACTTTAAAATTAATTGTAATAGACAACCACATTGTATATGAGCATGGGCCAAATGCATTTTTCCATATACAGTAGACATATTTAAATAATCAATATTCCAAAACAATTCAATCTGCTGGCAAAGAATTACAAGCACAAAACTTGGCCATGCTCAAATTGAATTCTCGTAGTGTTGTGCAGTTCAACTATGTAATTCTTGCATGTTTTAAAATACATTGGAATCCTCGAGTAACGACATTTAAGTGACCGCCCAAACAAATATCGTTATAACCGAGGTCGTTATCTTCGAATTCCACTGTAGTTGCATTTGCAATAGTACTAATTTTTAGTAAATATCGACTCCCTTATTTACTTCTGGTAATATCAGACTGGTTGATGCACAAAAGAGAGAGAGAGAGAGAGAGAATGAAGTAATCTGCTTTTGCCATACCGCAAGTTGGGTAACGACAAACAAAGCAAGCAAACCACTAGAAAACGAACAAGACCGAGAGCATGTAAACACGTTGCACGAGTGTCTTATGTCAGTGGTAACATTGTGCCCCAAAGCAGTCATCCGCGATCAAAACAGAGAGACTTCTTGTGTCATCCATCGAAGGTCGAGCCAGTCTATAAGTGTGGACCTTGCATGTGCTGGCCACCCTTATCGAGCCCATCAATTTCAATCCAATTTGCAGTTGGTGCTATTGCGACAACCGCCCTTCCATCTCATCCACTTTGACGTTGGGCTGCGAGCCAAAAACCGTTGGCAAACCCCGTGGCTGACATATTACCATTGCAAATCAGATGGAGGCCATGAGGTGAGCTTAATCGGTATCAGCCGATAGCGTTTCACCCTGACTTCACTTTTTTTTATCGCACCAACCTGTCATTGCCAATAAATCTTTGCTGGCATTACTTTTCCATCGACTTTGATCCGGAGTTGTTCCTAACTACATTTCCACACTTCTTGTTGTCTTTGGGCCACGTCCAAAACCAGTTCGGGACCGACTTGACTCCAATCATATTGGCAAGTCTCGAATTTATAATACCACTTTTCTTTCTCGGCAGAAATCAAATTAAATTCTCTTTTTTTTCCTTTTCCTTTTTAAAAAAAAAAACTGTTGATTTGTGCGATGAGATTGCGGTCTTAAAATTTGTTTCAATTCACTTTAAGGTGAAGAAGGGCTTGATTAAAACACAATCTGAGTCTGATTTTTCATTTGTCAACAAATAGCAGAACTCTAGATATTCCCAGAAGTCACTGCTTCCCTCCTAGTGCGTATTGGAATTCGAAACTAGTGACTTGCTCGTTTCGATGCATTGAAGGAATGCATAAAAAGTTGAGACGACAAAAACACTGCACTCAACCTGAGAAAATTTACTCACAGCTGTTATTGCTTTTCCATTAGAAATTCAATTAAGTTCTGACTGTTGGTTAATAAAGTAAGATTGTTGATCTAGCTTTTCCATGCATGAACCCTATTTTGAACAGTCAAAAACTGCACTTCCTATTTAAATTTCGAAATTGCTAAACACGAAGCCCGCATTAACTGCTTGCAAAATCTCAAGTTCATATCCAAACCGGAAGTGCTACTTTAACTCGCTCCAAACTGTAATAAACTGTGTAAAAATTACGGCTTGCAGATTGCGGAATGAAAAATAGCAACAGTGCAAAATGGAAATTTCATATCAAAAATTGCATCGTACATAGCGACATTTTAGCACTAACTTACGACTTGCGTTGTTCGGTCCTTTTTTTTTATTTTTTTTATTAAAAAAAAACAAAAAAAAAAACCAAATAATCAAAACTGCATGTAATCACGATAAATTTCTCACAAAAATCACTTAAAGTAAACTGCATTAAAATAGTAACTTTAAAAGCAAATAAAAAATTAAATTCACACAAAAAAGTAATGATAAAAAATTAAGAACCCATCCACACCGCTCCACCCCTCAACTAATCCAAATCATCGCTTTCACTTGAAATAATTAAAAAAAAAAAAATGAAAATTTTTACCATGTAACCCTGGGCAAAATTCTGGGCGTACCCGAGTTATTGTCATCAAATTTCTCGGGGGTGGTGCCTTTACTTCTTCCTAATCAAAAGACATTCATATTCCATCAAATCACTAGACCAGTTTCAAATTCCACTGAATTATTAAAACCTAATAATAAACAAAAAAAAAAAAAAAAAAACCCTCAAGAAGAAGAAAAAAAAAGTGCCCTCTTTTCTCCTCTTCCTTGTCTTCGAGTCTCCTCTAGTCCGTTCCGCCTGTCAGATTCGCAAGGGTGGAGATTCACATTTGAATTAATTCCATAATTAACAGGGACAATGGAATTGACTACATAATTATTCATGACCCTATCATACAAGGGGTTGGTTGTCATGACTCGGATGTCGTGTCAGTTCAAACATTTCATTTGTCTAGCGCGCCGTCCTCCACTTATTAAGCTATTGATTATTCAAAGGAAATTCTCTTATTCTCGACTAAAACCGTAAACACCAGGACGATTTTCATTTGCACGATTGATGAATCATACGCGACAAGGAGCAATTCCAAACAATATTAAATGAACTTCAAAACGTCCGGATTTTGTTTTTCTCCCGCACACTTTAAGACTCATCGCCTTTAGGCACATGAATTGAGATTTAAATAATAAAAACGGTTTAAAGTACGGTAAACTTTAGCTGGATCAACAATGAAATGCTGGTGAAGAATAAAGGGGAATTCGTAATGCACTGTTTACGTGAATTACCGTACCATGTTTGATAAAATATAGATTTTGATAAAATATGCTGTTTTATATAATTTTAAGATAAAACTTTCATTAAAAATGGTAATTCTCGTGGGTTTTTAGTTTATTTTTAATTCAATATTTCAAACCATTCTGTGCTGCATGTTATTAAAATCCTTAAGTTTTTTTTTTGTTTTTTTTTTAAATAAATTTTATTAAATGTTTGCAAATATTAAATGTCAATGTGAAATGCTATATAAACCATTCGAAGTCATTCATTTTTTTACCTCAAAGTGACTCATGACTTATCAAACGATCCATTAATTGATCAATGCAGTTTCGTCTTAACTTGAACCGTCTGCAAAAATCCATTAGCAAATTCTAAATATGCGCAACTAAATCCAGGCGGAATTAGGTTATAGGATGGAATGAATGAATGTAAAGTGCGGGATAACATTTCACGCAATGATTCAATTTGTCCTTTAAACCACCACGAAGAAGAGGAAAAAAATTTTCACGAAATGTAAAATTCCCACTACAATTGCATAAAAAACTGGAATTTATTTCAACAAGTTTTTAAATTGAATTACACAGGTGACTCAGCGAACCATCTTTTATCCCCCTATATTCCACCTTCAATAATAATAAAAAAAAATAATAAAAAAAAAAAAATAAAATAAAAAAAAAAAAAAAAAAAAAAAAGGAGAAATCAAATTTCAAATTCAAAATCGTTACTTTCTGGAACTAAAATTGTTGTATAGTTGCAAGTATATTTCTTCTTGTAAAGTCATTGCAATTGCTAAAGGACATTTTCACCAATAATTTTTTTCGCTATTGAATGATTGAAGTCAATTGCACTTCAGCAGTTGCACTACACATTTAGCCATTGGGACAATCATGGGTGAGAATTTCGCCACATCACGCAATCGACAGTTTCAAAGAAAAAGCATGAATGTATTTCACCGAAAATTGTAATAGCACAACGCCCTCTACACTGCACATCAAAAATAATAAAATTAAAGATTTTAAAATGTCTATTGTTGAAGATTTTCTTTTTAGGAGCAAAAATAATAATAAAAAAAAACAATCATTAAAACCAAAGTTAAGAATGTGTGAAGCTCCAGATTGTACTTTTCTTAAAAAAAAAATTTTTTTTTTAAACTATGGTTGTCAATGATGTCAGACCATTGGTGTCATTAGAGCTGACTATACCATAACTCCAGCTTTGAACATTTGATCAGTCTAAAACCAATAAACGAAACAATTTTATATTACCCAAAAATAAACTCAACTTTAGGCAACTAACCTTTCATAAAGAATGAGACATTTCATACATCAGTCTTCAAACTAATTTTAAACATTTGGAATTCCAGTATATACAATTAGTATTTGTATCATTGCAATGCTCATTACACTAACTGATTACAGAAATCAGAGTATGTCATTTATTTGTTATTTTGTCTCATTATTTCGGTTGCAGATTGCAGCCTTAAGAATTGACTGCAAATGGAGATTGTTTGCTACTTTGTGATTAGTTCAATACAGCACGTATGGTATAGTAAATGGATAGAAAACGTGTTCAATCTCCCATGCACTCTGGTGTGCGCCTTTAACCTTAATAAGAATAATTTATTTAACAAGTGCTGATACGTTCTTAACTTCACAACTTTCTTCCTCTTCTTCTCTCATTTCTTTTTTTTCTATTCGATTAACCAAAAAGCTGTAAAATCCGTAAGAGAAACGCGAGAAATCGTTTGGGAAACAAATTGCTAATTCATTTACTCTTGCTCAAAGTAGTGGAAACTTCTTTCCAAAGAGGATTAACTCAAGTTAAGAGATCACATTGTTGAAAATTTATGTTAGGCCTAAGTATTTGGCAGCTATTTGCACCAATGAGGATCCATTCCACTTCTAATCTGATTACAGTTGTTGCTCGACTTTAATCTCGTCAACTAATTCTTCCGGTTAATCTCGGGCTACAATTTCCGGAAGTAAAGATGGTCATGCGGAAGTTGATTATATTGGATGGAAACCAAAACACGCGACCGACTCCAATTCCTTTTACAATCAAAACTCCCATCCACCACTTCCCTCCCCCCCACACCTACCTCCCCACCACCATACCATTAGAAAAAATAAAAATTTACCTTTAAACTACTTCCTTAATTTGCACCTTGAGGAAAATGTCACGTGAAAATAAAACTGAAAATAAAAAAATTAAATTACGAAATTACCCAAAACATAGATGCAGCAGATGTTTAAATAGGTTAAAATGCAATGCAATAATAACGGAATAATCATAAAAAAAATATACAGACACAACCCCATCTCCCCAACCCCATAAAAAAAATTATAAAATCTTTGAAAAACTCCCACCTGGTGACCTGATAAAGGTCAAAATTAGTAATTCAGTCGAAGAAGGTGTTCAAATTTCAGCAAAGTTCAGGCTCGTACTCTCTTTATTAAAGCAGGTGACTCATAAAACAAAAACTGTAATACTCAGTACAGAAAAAAAATATACAGTCTATCAACTTCCTTACTGTACTTTTTTCCCACCAAGAACTCCCATACCCTCCCCCCCTGATAAAAAAATCGATTCAAATCTATATTAAATCCAATATAGCACAGAAAGAAGAGCTAACTTCACATTAAAAAAAAGTATGGCACTCAACCCTACCTTCTTAATGTTGAAATTCCCTTCTAAATATTCAACCTTAATTATTGAAGTAAAAAAAAATAAAAAATAAAAAATTTTTTTCCTGCAACATTCCTCGGGGTATGCAGATTACAATCTCGTCCAATAAAGAAAAATAACATCACGTGACCCGAATTACAAAAATTGTGCAGCGAAGTCACGTCACAAAGACTCGCTTTGAAGCCCATGTCTTTTTATTTCAACAGTATTATTATTTTATGATTATATTAAAACAAACAAAGATTGAAATGAAAAACCGTAATTAATGCCAGCATATGTATTTTTATTGTGTTTACATTATAAAACTCGATTAACCTTATTTCTGCACATAAATTCTCCATGCTCCCCTTTCGGTATTTTTTATTCATAAATCCATAAATTTATGCATTAAAAATATTTTGCTTGCAGTCGTAAAGAGCAAACGAAAATAAACAATTCTTGATCCACTTGAACTCACTAACATGTAACTGGAGATGTAATGAGCCGAGCAAACAAAACATCATCAACCCTCACTAGGGGGCAGCAAATGTAATTGATCTCTGCCATCTTAGGAGCAAATCTTTAATAGTCCTTTAAGGGTAGTGAAAACCATTAATTACAATCCCCAAGACCTTGGGTTAAAAAGCTTTTAAATGACACCTCGTGTTGGACGCCTGTTTTCTTTCACTTCGCACAATCCAGATTAAACAAACAAAAACACGGGGCAAAAAATCGATATGGCCACCTTAGATTCGAGTCTGACACGCCGAAATTGAAGGAATTAAGAAAGATGAAGAATAAAGTGGATATTTTTATGGTTTGTGCGGTTTTCGTGTTTACGCTGCAATTTTGCCGTGTTTTCGCAAAGTTGTGACGACACTTTCTTTCAGCTTTCAGTTTTATGCCTGCAACATAAAATAGGATCTATTTTTAAGGTTGGCTTCTAGTTTCAGCAGCCAGGAGATGTTATTATTCTCTAACGTCAGAACATAATTGCTTCTTATTGGTTGTTGCACATCTCATCTTCCACGTGAAAAACAGTGTCATGTTTGTTTTTCAGTGATTGATGGCCAGACATGATGACTAGAATTATTTTAACTCTAAACCAATAAAACATCAAAATTTGTGTACAATTTATACTAATGTAATTCTAATATTCTTAAATTGAACTCGTGACATTTGACTCCATTTCCCCCGATTTTCTCTCATTCGATGACCTGTAATGTGAAGTCAACACAAGACGTGCACGAGCGCTACAATGAAACTATAATACAGGGTAATTACAAAATAAATATACAGTTTCAATATTGTATTACGGTAAATAAAAACTATTACTGATATTCACATCCACTTTGTATGGATTTGTAGAGAAAAGCAAAAAGTTTTTTTTTTTTGCCCAGATGCAAGAATGACGACAGCCATCATGGCAAGCCAAAATGTGCTGTTGAAAAAGAATTTTGAATGCTGGAATTAAGCAAAAAAATTGTGCCTTGCTCGTTAACCACCAAGAAACCCAGATTTAACACTTGCACTAGGTTTTACATGACAGAATAATCTATAGTGCATTCAATATTTGGCTGGTTATGGTTTCAAAAGTGTAACCAATGAAGTATTTAATCCACTACAGATTAGCATGTCATGTAAACGTAGTTCATGTGACTTTTTTCTTGTGGGGATTTATCAAAGATAATATTTTTGTTCCCCCACTTCAGCTAATTTACATGATCTAAACAAAGAATCACTAATGCGATTGCTGAAGTTACTAAAAATTTACTAATGCTAGTTTGGAGTGAATTAAAGTTTTGCCTTGATATCTGCCATGTGACCCAGGATACACACATTATTGAGCATCTTTAATTCCTTGATATCTGCCATGTGACCCAGGGTACACACATTATTGAGCATCTTTAATTACTTGTAAAAAAAAAAAAACTTTTTGAGTTTCTCTACACACCCATGTAAAGTAAATGTCAATATCTGCGATAGTTTTGATGTACCGTAATACAAATGTTGCAACCGTATATTTATTTTGTAATCACTCTGTAACTAACATTTCTTTACAAATATAACATGGGTACAAACTAACTACTTCTTTACTTTATAAACTGGTCACAATCACTAGGTGGGTTCATATCTAGGTCATCACCATGTCTCGACTATCAGCTTACTTCGTTCTTCGTTTCCTCCAAGAAGATCCGACTTTAAGCATAAATTAGAATTACCCTAACACACCGGTACTGTATAATGATAACAGCAAAAACAAAACCAAATGCCATTAAAGTATGAATTTCACATGAACTTCACCAAAAGAGCCACGATCACGAAATTCTAATTTCCATAGAAAAAAAAATTTTTAAATCACAAACTCGCATCGCGAGCAAACAGAATCTGTTTACAGCGACGCAGGTAAAGCCAACCTTAAATTAATTAGTAGTAACATGAGCTGTAATCAATGAATAAAGAACTTCCATTTGGAAAACGGCAATGAAATAAGACTAACACAAGCTACTTACTGTATATCATATGATATCGTTTTTATTACTCTATATCTCTTGTCTAGTTCCTGTTTCAGCGTGCTCAGTAATTGAGTTTAGAACCCCTGGACTACTCATGCGCTCAGTAACGTCATACCTTTGACATTGATGCATGTTAACTGCCGTAATACTCATCATTCAGGCAACTTATAAAGCCAATCGTTGCTTCTAGACGATAGCATTCCCCTCACATTAATTATTTCTGCCTAGTTAATAGATGCTTTGTGGTTTCTTTTAATGTCGCTACAATGTTGGTCGGTTAGCAAAATGAATATTTTACTCTAGATAGTATTTTCTTTTTGTTAAATGTAAATATTCTCACAATGTAAGCTATTTTGTACTTTATCATTCTAACTTCAATTTAGGACCATATTACATAGAGTTACCGCAGATTTTCTTTACTTTGCAGATAGGTAGCGCTGTATGCTAGAGGTGCTCATGCCTCGGGGTAAAATAGCAAAGAATAAAAATGAGTTGGGATTCTAAGATTTCCTCCCCCCCCCCCTTTCCCTCCCTTTGCAATAATTTTTTTTTAATTTCTAAACTTAATTTAATTGGCAACCAAAAAACAGAAAAGGAAAAAAAAAAGTGGAAAACTTAAAAATGTACAAATTAGTCTATTTTTGATTAAAATGGAGAAAAAACAACAATAACAATCGTAAAATACTCAAAATATTCAATAAAGATTTACTGAACATTATTGCTTCTGCGTCTTTCAAAATTGCTACTTAACCGTGTATGATGTCAACGACATCCCACTTGTTTTTTTGTTGTTGTTGCAACATTAGAAGATCATCATAACTTTCATTGTTTCCTGGGTGTGCGGACCACACACCCAAATTCATGTTTCATTATAATTATTTTGGTTTTGACAACGTGAAAATAAGAAACCTCTTTTTCCTTCATAAAAAATTCAATTTCGAAAATAAATTACATTTATGCGGACAGCAGACATTTGCCAACTCAAAATTCAATGTCACATGCACAGAATAAATAAGAGCAATGTCCAATTAATAATAATAATAAACATGATTCGGACACTGATGACTTTTGTGGGCCTCATTTGAACATTGTTCACGTCTTCCGAAATAAAGTGCCAAATTAAAAAAAATAAAGAGCCCACACCCTTCACAAAGTACTAGGATGTGCAGTTAATAAATGAAAAAGACACATTCGTTTTGCATACTGTTGTTTCTACTTCTTAATTAACCTAGGAAACCATTTGCGGCAATGAAATATGGCCACGGTAATAACATTGTAAGAAATTTTAATTCAAATGTGAAATTTCGTAAACTCGGCAATACATTTGCCGGGTGCCATTTTTAATAAATTAGCGACCGAGCAACTTCGGAAATGTTGCTAAGTAGCACTGTGTTTCCTTTCATTAGTAAAAATAAAGTTCAATATAAATTCCTTTACCAACAGCATCGTTTATTAAACCCAATCGTCTAATTAATTATCGCTTTAGAAACTAGTCGACATTGTTTATTATTAAAAATGCTCAGAGCTATTTACTTGGTAACGATCGACAACACAAGTATAGCATTGATCTAACAAATTCCAAGATGAATAAAATTTCGATTACGGCTTTCAATTCCTCTAGTTTTGATCCGCGAAATGGGCATTTAGGTCGTGATCGAGTATCATGATGAGGCATCATCTGCAGACATTTGTTGGCACAAACTTGGCAAAATATTACAATCGTCTGCAGGCAATTGCATTTCAAGTGCTTTTCTGACTTAGTTTTTAAGCATATTTGATGATTACAACTACCGGTTTTCTCTTTTACGATATTGATTTTGGCGGTTAAGAGCAAAGTTATTGTTTACTTCGAACACCTCTGCTAATGCTCGAATCCGAGCTCTTGTGAAGTTTTATCTTAGTTCAAGGTTTGGTTACAGGGAAAATGAAAAATTAATAACTCTTCTGTTTTACAGTGGTAAAGTGAAAATGTGTACATACACACCCAGAAATAATAGTGTAAAAGAATCCAAACACCTTAAAAGTTTTACACTCATCTATATAATAAAAGAAAAAGTCTCGCGGAGTTCTGCTTCCGTCACGGAAGTTGTAATCGGCATTGTTGCAAAAGAAAACACATAACTAAACCTAAAGTCATTGGGAGTA
>JAQFZP010002242.1:0-14458 GCA_034695745.1 Geophilus truncorum | reverse complement strand
GTAAATCTGGAATTTAGCTTAAGCCTAGGACCATTAGGGCAAAGTCTTAATTTGACAAAAGTGACGCGTAACAATATCAATAAAGAAAGCATGACATAAGAATGATCATGTACTAAAAGGCTTGAACTAGGGACTAAATATAGGCTTAACTAGAAACAAATATAAGTATTAGAAATATTGAAACTTAAATCTAATCTTACCTCAATGTTTGCATCAATAAACGTTAGGGGAAACTCAGTGAAATTTGATGTAAAGCAGAATTAAAAGCTTTTGCTGTTGGTTCCAAAAATTGTAGTTACACCACTGGTGAAATTTGTTACATGGGTCACAATAACCACTGGTTTGGAACGGCATTTCTCGACTAAAAAATCGACATCTACAACTCAAAAAGTTTTTTCCTGCTAAATCAAACCATTAAAGAGGAAGTTAAAGGGGAAGTATCGACACTCACTTGTAAAACTATTATGTTATTACACGACTACCTATAGAATCTACAAAACCGAAAATAACGAAACAATCTATAGACGGACACAACTGCCCAGAACCTTTGTCTAAATCTAAATTCCTAGTTCCCAAAATCTACTCATCGGATCCGATTTCAAACTTTCCGCGGTTGGATTCTCTCCCAACTCTTGACCGGAACCGAAACTGGAAACAAGAATAAAAAAACCCACCGATCTCTCCTTGTTCTTTTTAACATCTCTCTCGTCATCTGTTAATTGTCCTCTGGGTGCCACAAGGGGTCTGTAATCATTTGGCGCGCCAATTTTGGCACCAATTCTAAATCTTATTTTGAAAATTTATTAAACGATTTTATAATCATAACATAAAACGTATATTAAAAAACACAAGAAACCGATTCCAAGCAATGGCAATGGCTAAAATGTTGTTAAAACAAAGTAAAGAAAAGCTCGTTAAAGATGGTCATATTTACACCTTTGACAAGTTTTTGTTTCAAAGTGTGTTGATTTCAGACCCAAAAACTAAAATGAATCAGCAGAAAAAAATTCATTCGGTACAAAAATTATTCCGAAATTCCATATTTGAAATTCAATACAAATATATGATTCTAAGTGTTTATTGTACCGGTGACATGTTTAAGTTTGGAACACATTGCACACATTGCTCATCCTTTGGATGACACTGCTGATTGGTTTGTCAAATCTTCTGTTGCGTGAGATCTCGTTGAGTATGCTTACAGACAAACAAGATAGATTTTCAAATATTGACATCTTTATGATATGCAAAATAAAAGTTCACTATTAGCCATAGCAGGGCTGGTGAACCATATGTAACAAATATGTGAATTATAAGTGTTCATTGTGAAATGTTTCAGTTTGGAAATTGTAGTAAGTTGCTAAAATTGTGTGTGTGTGTGTGAATTTAAGAATGTTTGATGTGTTTGTGACGATTGTAACGTCATATTACTAATGCCCAGTTGCACCAACAAACGTTAAAATTTAAGCTGAGTTTAACAATACTTTTAACATTGGTTAAACTCTAGTTAACGTTAACTTTCATTGGTGAAACTGGCCCTAAGTGTAATAAAATAATGTGGCTTAAATTCAGAACCTTAAACCTAATATAAACACTAAAATATCTATAGTTATAGAGGCACATTAGATCACTTTTAGAGAGGGGTGAGAAAAGGTATAACCCCTTCTGTCACATGGGTCTCTCACCCTTTTAACCTCCCTGATCTATCTACTGAATATAAGTGAACACCCTTTAGGTTTGGGGCCTTGGGCCAGGGCCCAGTTGGCACCCCCCTTTAAACGGCCCTGGTGTCCACTGTCGTCATCTTGAAGAAATTTTCACTTTACTCATCAAATCCAAACAGGAAATGAAGAAATTAATTGATTTTTTGATGACCAGTGCGTCTACTGATCTCTGCTTCGATTCGTACCTCCAGCCATTGTTTCTCAAACCATTGTATAAGAAATTCATTTCACATGAGTATATGCGAGAAATTTTGCATTTATTTCATCAATATTTATTTATTTGATTCGTTATTATTCGTTGTCGGTATTTAACCCATTTATTGGTATTTAATTTCGAATTTAAAGCTGTTTTCATGATGTCATTTCTCTCAACTAATAAAGAATTTTAACGGAAATATAAATTATCAATTCAAAAACATTATCAGCAATTAAAAAAACAAACCGTAAAAAAATCAAATTGTTTAATGGCAGCGCCACCTTACTGTGAATTTATTACCTAGTTTTGTAAGTTATTAATATAAAATCGATTGTTGCTTATGCTCAAAAAGTCCCTAAATTGTTTTTAATTTATATATTTTTATTATCCGTGGATTTCCACGGGTGTTTACTTGTTAAATTTTAAAATTAGAAAATTGAATATTTTTTAGTTTTAATTGCGAAATTGTTTGATTTTTAGGTTTTAAAATGCAAAATTTGATAAATTTTAAGTTTTAAAATACGAAATTTGATGAATTTTATTACTTAAAATAATTTTTTTCTTTTTTCTCTCTCTTTATTAGATCGACGAGGAAAAAGATGAAGAGAAACCAAAGACGAAAAAAGTTGAAAAAACAACATGGGATTGGGAGTTGCTTAACGATAGCAAACCAATCTGGACCAGAAAGTGAGAAAATAATTATTAAAAACTCACACAAAAAATAAAAAAAAAAAAACATGTTTCAAACACCTACAAAACACCACTCACACCTGCAAACATGAAAAAATATAAAAGCAATTTATAAAAAGGTCATTGCTGTGACTAAAGCGGTGTTGTTTTGCGGTTCTACTGTGCTACTGCTGTGCTACTACTGTGTTCTGCTGTGCTACTACTGTGTTCTACTATTGTGTTTTACTGTGCGTTTTTTCGTGATGGGAGACTGTGACAAGAGGCAAGGCTTAGGGTTATCACTGCAATTGTCAATACTGCAGCTTTCGGGTCTTCAAGCTTCTAGTTCTGCTGGTTCTTCTGTGCTTTTGTCCAGTGGAATGGAGATTTCAACCAAGGCTCCTGAATCTACTTGTTTCTTCTGTGTGAAGCCAGGTCATCGTTCGGAGTGTTGAGTATATTGTTAAGCTGCGTGATAGCATTGTTTGAGTTTATTATTAAATTCGAAAGGTTTAGGGTTTTAAAGTAAAATATCGCTCTTTATAGAAGAAAAATATTTTCAAAATTTAATGGTATTCACCATCAAAAATATATTAAAAATTAAAAATTGTTTAATTCTTTTTAAATTTTTAGGTATTATGGCACCGTGGTACCATTTTTGGAATCATAAGAAACCACAGCAACCAATAAGCGAAATGGTAATAGCAGTTTTGAAACTTAAGAAACCACATGGATGTTCGAGAGAAAACATCATGGATTATATCAAACAACATTTCGAAATCAAAGAGTCGCCGTAGACGATGTTCGTCTTAGTTACAGAAAGTATTAACAAAAGTCTGAGTACTGGAGAATTCGTTCATGCTCCAGCGAGAGGAGGGATAAAACTCGGCCCTCGACACCGGGCAAAAGTAGTGGCTGAAAAAAAAGCCACTAAAAGAAGTTAGGACCGATAAACTGGCCAAAAGTCCCAACACAAAAGGAAGCCACGAAACGAAAGAAAGCGCAATAAAAAGAATGAGGGAGACATCACCACCACCACCACAGAAAACACCCAAACAAAAGACCCCGAAAAAAAAAGAAATAAGTGACAAGGCTCAATACCAGAGATTTAAAAAATAAGACCCTTGTTAGGGCTAATGTTTGTTTAAATATATTTCAAGATGATTTTACTACTGATAGGAACGTTATGGTTTATTTTAGCGATTACCATCTTATTTTGGCCATTTGGAAATAACAACTTATAACAACTAGCGGCGAGTAAATCCACAGAGAAAAGTAGTCATTTTCATCTAAGATAGAGTATGAAATGAACCAAAGCAACCAACATCCAAAGAGCTGAAAAAAATCAAAAAAGACAAAGCCGCTGTGAAAAACCCAGTGTCACAACAAAAATGATAAAACAATTTAAGAAAAGTATCAAACCAACATCCAAATACAAAAAAAGAAGTGAGAAAATAACATGAGACAAAACCAAGAGAGAGAAATAGAAAAGAACCAAACCAGAGCAGAGCCAAACCTCTACTGATTGAACAAACCAATTTCAGTCACCAAGAAAACTCTCAATAATAAACAGCATAGTAGATGATCTAGTCATTATTACAACAATGCCACGTGATAAAAAACTTAAAGTAGGACTATAAATTAGGTTTAGGAATTTTATTAAAAATTTACTTACTTTTCTGAGATAAACACCCGTGCCGAATCGTATTGGGTGAAATGTAGAACGAAATAATTCAACGCGAAGTACAAGTTTTGCAGCTGCAGTGCCATTTAGTCGAACTCGAATAAAATCGCACATCCAACGCAGTAACTTTGCTGAATTTTCTGCATCTCCTATTTAAAAATAATCATTAAGATCAATAAAATTTAGATTTACTATGCACTCAAATATAAACTACGCCATCTCCGTCACGCTTTTCTTCGTTGCCACTATAAAGTGAATTGAATTCGGCGTACACGAGAACGAATGAACAACTGCTGCCCTAACGTGTTTCCTTTCACCGAATGAATCACGAACACTCACGGCGAACTCGTAACTGTAAAAAAAAAAAAAAAAAAAAAAAACATTTTATGTAATAAAAATCACTTCATAACTAAAGTTAACGACGTACTTGACGATATTTACCTTTTTCCACAACTTTATATTCGATAAACTCTCTTCTTATTATTGAGAGTTTTCTTGGTGACTGAAATTGGTTTGTTCAATTAGTAGAGATTTGGCTCTGCTCCTGTTCGGTTCTTCTCTTTTTCTCCTCTATTGGTGTTTGGATATTGGTTGCTTTGTCTTATGTATTTCTTCACTTCTTTCTTGGTATTTGGATGTTGGTTGCTTTAATTTCATACTTTGTCTTCTATATCTTGCTACTTGAGATTCTTGACATCTAATTTCGAATATTGCGACAATTAAATTGGTCTTTGGTTCTTCAACGGCATGAGCTTGTCCATGCAGTTGTAAGTAAAAAAAAACAAACAAATTATTTTCGAACTATTAAGTTTTTTGACTTTAAAAAATTAACTTTTTTAGTATCAATTTAAAACTTAATTTGGCTTAAAAAGTTATTTTAAATTAATTAATAAAAAAAAATGTTGTCTATCAATTTCACATTTTTTACCTATTTCTTCTTTTTTTTCTGGGGTTTTCGTTTGGCCGGGCTTTTCTGTGGTGGTGGTAGTGGTGAATTCCTTTGGTTTTTTTTATTGGAGGTGCTTGTACTGATTCAAACAGTGATTGCTCTATTTTTCGTTTCGTGACTCTGTTTCGCGGGCCTAATTTCAAACCGCCTCCAGCTGGAGCTAGTGTTAGTTCATTTGTATCCAAACTCTTATTAACACTTTCCGTAAGCAATGCAAATAGTTTATCTTGGTCTAACCTAACAATATTTCGTAGTATTTCGTGGTATCTTATCTAACCTAACAATACGTTATACCAGTATGTATATAATAATATATTCGTTTTAGATACTGAACCAAAACATCACTGGAGAGACAACCACGAGTGAATATGTTGTCTATAATCTTAATCCAACCAAAAATGACTTTGGTCATTTCGACAGGATCTTTAGGTGCAGAACTAATTCTCATCTTTATACACAAACACTGACCAATGCTAGGATATTTCGTAAACAAATGCTCAGCACCCCACTTGTAATTTTTTGCCCACAATGCATATCGGCGATGAGAAGAAGATTAGTTAGTTCACTACTCAAACCCAACTTTATAAATGTTGTTGTTCACCTCGGCTTAAGTTCTCAAATAATTAATGTTAAAACTTTCTAATTATAAGTTTTGAAATGGTAAGATTACCGGTATACACTTACCATTTCATCAGTTTTTCATTTTTTGCTCACATCTACTAATCTATCTTAGCTGGACCTATGCATGTGATACCTTTTAAACTCCTTGCACCAAGTACTAACCTTTCCACTTGAAACAGAAGTGATTTGTAAATGTGATTTTGTCCAATTTTCTAATATTTTTATTACGGTACTTAAATATTCGCGGTCTGTATGACTGAGCAATGTGGCAAAGTTGAGAACTATTGTGTACAGCGCCGCCGTTGTAAGTCTTCACTCGTGCACAATGATGTGCTAGTGCAACTCGTGGCCGCCAGGCGCCGTGCTGCTTTTGACAGCTGCTCAATCCTACAAGAAAGTGATGGTATAGACAACGACAGCGACTTATTTTGTTTTTATTTATTTATTTATTTATTTATTTATTGATTTGTTTATTTTCATTATAAGTTTTATGTCAACAACAGGTGTTCTGTCACGTGCCATCATCTTCTTTCCGTGCAATAGCTTTGAAAACATGAAACACCAAAATTAAAATTTATAATCTTATACTTTTGACCGAAGCAGCGGTATCCTGGTCCGCGAAACAAGCAAACGTAGCCCTGGCGGACATGTTGCGGGAATTAGGATTCGCTCAGTCGGTGACTTCGCCACTCATCATCGGAACGGACAATAGAGCTGAGGATTTGGAAATCTATCGAAAGTCAAACATTTTGTGCGTAAATGTGGTTTGTGAGAGGTCGCCGATATTTTCACCAAGGCGTTGCCAAGAGATGCGATGACTTCTGTGTTAAGAAATTTGGATTGGTCAAGTTGATGTAGCGCAATGAGGGACTTGATTGACTTTGTGTGTGAGAAAATTTGAACTGGTTAAAGAAGTTATAAAGTAGTAGAAAATTTCTAAATTACGAGGGAGTGTTGTGATTGATACTATTGTTTATTAGTTAATTGTAGAAATTAGTTTGTTAAAAAAGTTGTATTATTGTGTGCGCCGCAAAAGTGAATAAAGAGAGAGCAGATGCAGCTGTGTTCTCAAAGTGAAATGATGTGTGTTTGCGAGTTACAGTGTTTATGGATGATAGGACAATAACAGCCCCAGCACATTCTTCAGGAAGAACCAGAGATCCGTCGTTTGCCATGTGTGTGCTGGTTCAGTTGCGTCGATATAATCGATCAATTTCTGCTCTTAGCACTTTTTTACGAATTTCGTCTACATCCGGAAGAAAAAAGAGGTAGTTTTTAAGGCAATTAAAACTGAGAGCTAAAAAATCAAAAAAGGCAAAGCCGCTATGAAAAAAATAAGAGTTGAAAAACCCAGTGTCACAACAAAAATGATAAAACAATTAAAAGACGATTAGGCTTATTATAAATGTGGAAAAAAAAAATTTTCAAAGAAAGAGTTAATGGATTCACAATACATCAAGTGTAAAAGTTGAAGGTTTCTGCACACATTGCTAATCCTTTGGATGATTCTGACAAACGAACTAGAAGATAGAAGATAGAGTATGAAACCAAAGCAACCAACATCCAAACACCGAGAAAGAAGTGAGAAAGTAACATGAGACAAAGCAACCAATGTCTAAAAACCAACAGCGAGAAAAGAGAAGAACCGAACCAGAGCAGAGCCAAACCTCTACTGATTGAACAAAGCAATTTCAGTCGCGAAGAAAACTCTCAATAATAAGCAGCATAGCAGGTGATCGCTCAATTGTTACAACAATGTCACGTGGTAAAAGGGTTAAAGTAGGGCTAGTGAAAATTAGGTTTAAGGTTTTTATACTTATCTATACAACTTCGAATCGAAGCGAGAGCTAGAATATTTGCAAGATTCGACACCACTTATTGACTAAAAAAGAAACTAAAACATAAGATAAACACCTGTTCCGAATCGACTTGGGTGAAATGTAGAACGAAATAATTCAACTCGAACTCGAATAAAATCGCACATCCAATTCAGTAACTCGCCATATTATACGAAGAACTTTGCGGCTGAAATTTCTGCATCTCCTACTTAAAAAAAAAAAAAATCATTAAGATCAACAAAATTTAAATTTACTATGCACTCGAATATAAACTCGTAACTGTCAAAAAACAACATTTTATGTAATAAAAATCGCTTCTTAACTAAATCGCTTCTTAACGATTTACCGTATACTTGGAATTCTCAGCATCCAAATCTGTATCTTCTATTTTACTTATCACTTGCAAATTCTCTTTTGATTTCTTTAATAAAATAAGCCGGCTGTTCCTTCTTGTAAAATTGCGTTTCTTCAGCCCATCTTTAGAATTTTTTGATTAAATTTTTCTTTTTGCTTTCATCTCAGCCATTGCTTCATTCGATATGTTTCCTAATTGTCTTTTGTAGCTGGTCAGTAACGTTTACTCACATTGCCCAATATATCTGTGGTGTTTATAAGAAAACTTCTTCTTAGTTTATTTCCAAATTCGTACTCTTTTTCTTTGCTTTTCCTATATCAATCTTCATTGGTGCACGTTCTGTTAAGTACGTGGCTGGTGGTTTTTTTTCCATTCTTCGGAATCTGGCAGCATTTTTGTTTTCCTTTGCTAATAGTAGAAATAATAATAATATATCTGTAATTTTATTGCTGGATGATTCCTAATTAGATATGGTATAATAATTAGGTATTAGGTAATAATAATAACTAAAATTAAGTATCGTACTTTAATTTGTTTCACTGGGTTCTTCTTGTAGCTATGGCAATTTTGTGTGATATGGTGAAAATCACGATTGTGCCTTTGAATATTGCTGTCTCCTTTTCTGCAAGACGGACAGAAACCGTCGGTCATCCTGTAAATTTTGAAAAATGAATGCAATGACAACAATTGCAGTCATCTAGTGACGTCATACCTAGCGACAGTTGCTAACAAAAGAGAAGGATAACCAGAAAAGTGGAGAAGTGTGGATGAAATAGATATTGAAACCAAATAGGTACCGTACTGAAACCAATATAAATACATTGACATTTATCGTGAATTTTTAAACTAGAGGTAATTTATAAAATGTAAGATATAAATATAAAACGATTGTTGTCTATGTTCCTGCAAAATTTATTGATTATGGCTTATTTTTAACAAAATTAATTTACCGTACTTTAATTTTATTTTCATAAATTTAAATTATTTACTTTTGAAATTCGAAATTAATTTCTTTTATCATATAATTTTTTTATTTCTATTAATTTCATCTTTGGTTTGATCTCTATTTCTTTTTGTTTAAAAAAATAACTCCTAATTGTGATTTCAGTTTTTAAAGTCCATTTTCTTCTGAGCTTATTAAATTTCACCATTGATCATCACTTCAATTTTTTCTACTAATTGTTATCTTACAAGTTAGTTTTGCAATTAATTTTCTCTTTAGATCTTTAGATCTCTACATCTTAGATTTTTATTGAGTTTACATTTTTTTTCTAAATTTTGCATTTATTTCATCAATATTTATTTATTTATTTATTTATTTATTTGATTCGTTATTATTCGTTGTCGATATTTAATTGCGAATTTAAAGCTGTTTTCATGATGTCATTTCTCTCAACTAATAAAGAATTTTAACGGAAATATAAATTATCAATTCAAAAACATTATCAGCAATTAAAAAAACAAACCGTAAAAAAATCAAATTGTTTAATGGCAGCGCCACCTTACTGTGAATTTATTAGTTTTGTAAGTTATTAATATAAAATCGATTGTTGCTTATGCTCATAAAGTCCTTAAATTGTTTTTAATTTATATATTTTTATTATCCGTGGATTTCCACGGGTGTTTATTTGTTAAATTTTAAAATTAGAAAATTGAATATTTTTTACTTTTAATTGCGAAATTGTTTGATTTTTAGGTTTTAAAATGCAAAATTTTATAAATTTTAAGTTTTAAAATACGAAATTTGATGAATTTTAGTACTTAAAATAATTTTTTTCTTTTTTCTCTCTCTTTATTAGATCGACGAGGAAAAAGATGAAGAGAAACCAAAGACGAAAAAAGTTGAAAAAACAACATGGGATTGGGAGTTGCTTAACGATAGCAAACCAATCTGGACCAGAAAGCGAGAAAATAATTATTAAAAACTCACAAAAAAAAAAAACATGTTTTAAACACCTACAAAACACCACTCACACCTACAAACATGAAAAAATATAAAAGCAATTTAAAAAAAAGGCCATTGCTGTAGATAATAGATAAATAACCAAGGTTACGTCTTTCCTCACCCTTTTAAATAACAACAAAGCATATGCATATATGCTTTGTTGTTATTTAAGCTGCGTGATAGCATTGTTTAAGTTTATTATTAAATTCGGAAGGTTAGGGGTTAAAAAAAAAATATCGCTCTTTAAAGAAAAAAATTTATTTCCAAATTTAATGGTATTCTACGGTATTTACAATAAAAATATATGTATTAAATATTAAAAATTGTTTAATTCTTTTTACATGTTTAGAGACCATGGCGCCATGGTACCATTTCTGGTTTCGAAAGGAACCCCAGCAAGTCACACGTGAAATGGTAATGATCGCAGTCTTGAAACTGAAGAAACCCCATGGTTGTTCACGAGAAAACATTATTGAGTACATTAATCAACATTTCGAAGTCAAAGAATCCGCGAAGACGCTGTTCAACCAGGTTTCTGAGAGCATTAACAAATCCCTAGCGTCTGGCGAATTCGTTTCTGCTCCAGCGGCGGGAGGGGGCCGTCTTAATATTTCTAAGGGCCCTGGCAAAAATCATAAATAGGCCGTTAGCATAAGCAGAGGGGAAGAACTAGCCAATGAAGAAAGAAGAAAAGGCAAAGTCACCCAAGAAGAAAAGAAAGGTTTCAAAATCATCATTGCCAAAGAAGAGAAACAAGTTCGACTCTAGGTATAACCAAACAACATCAAGAAGCTTGGATTGCAGATGAGAAAAAGATTTATCACATCATATCATCATATATCACATAAACCTAAAGTTTAAAAAAAAACAAAAATTAAAGAGAAGCCAAATCCTATAAAAGCAGAAACATATAATGAGAAAGTGAAGAAAGAAAGAAAGAAAGAAAGAAAAGAAAAGAAAAGAAAAAAGGCCCTATTGGTTTCTCTAAAAGAGTGCACAACTACAATGTAGTCTACTAACAAGAAAGGCTAAGGCTTAAAAGTGATTGAGTGGATAAGAAAAAAAAGTCAAGCCTAATGTTAGGATTAGAGCAGTGAAGAAGAAGCCAAGAGAGAGAGAATAAAGAAAGAGGTGTTGCCTTGAGCAAAGCCAATGGTTTACTGATTTAATAATGTGATTACATTTGCAAAGAAAACTCTCAACAATAATCATAGATTTGATGCATCACATCATTATAAGAAACAATTAGAAAGAATGACACGTCAAGAATGAAAGCATATGACAACAATATTCACATGCTAAAAGGCTTAAATTCAGAACCTCAGTGGTGACAAAAAATTAAACTGAGAGAAGTGGGTGGGGTTATACTAAGTCCGTTCACATGCGCAGTCGAAACTTCCCGTTTACGACTTCTGAGCATGAATCGGCAGGAAATTCAAATTTGAAAAAACTATTTCAAATTCCCAGACCACGAACGGAATCGAACCCGGGCCTACCCGGAACGCAGAAAGCGCGAACGCAGTGACTGAGCAAACGGACACAATCTTATATTTGTGCTAGTTTCCAACTTATAAACTTTAAAAGTTAAAATATTTTTTTAATTAAAATAATGTTTCAAACTAGCAGAAATATAAGATTGTTTGTAAATAATGAACAGATCATAAATTTTACTTGGTGTTTACTGTTTCATGTGTTCCAACTTGGAACACATGAAACAAGAAATTTACCGGATGGATTGGGAATAACTTATTCCCAATCCATCCGGTAAATTTCTTGTTTTCGCTTTTGTTCCTCTAAAAAGAAAAAAAAAAAAAAGAATAGTTATAGTTTGAATAAAGTGTAAAAATAAAACATTCATGTACAGTAAGATGTAAAACCATTCACTTAAGATATGTTAAACCATACAGTATTTTTTAAATGTGTTGTAAATTAGTGTTTTGAATGCTTTCACACTTTTTACACCCTTGTTTCTATGTATTGTATGTGTCTTTTGGAGACCTAAAACTATTCAAAATTAATATATAAACACTTTTCAACTTTTCACACCCCTATTTTTATACACATAAAGAATAAAACAATCATCTTAACATGTAAAACCATTTTATTAAAACCAGTCATTATTTCAAAATGGCAATATCCCAAGATCCCTACAAATTAACCAAATTTCAACCATGTTTTTTCAATTATTAATTTTTTTATCAAATTTTTAAATGATGAAACTATTTCAAAGCACTAGCAAGAAGGAGATAAGTTGTTTTTTCAATAGGTGTGTGTATTTGTGGTAAGTGAAATTAGATGTCTATTACTATTACTGTCTTCCTCTGTATTAGGAAGAAGTTCTTCCGAAGAACGTCACAAATAACGCGACAAATGGGAAATTTCTTCTTTGTTTATTTTCTGCTTCCAAATTATGCCAGGCCCATCCCGAACAGCAGGGGATTGCAAACCATGTGGCATCCCAAATTTGAAAAACAAGTACAATCATCACCGCACAACCAAACATAGTCGAGTTGTAGACAGCAAAAGACACTAAAGCAATTAAAAATGCGAGAGTTGAAAAATCAAAAAAGACAAAGCCGCTGTGAAAAACCCTGTGTCACAACAAAAATGATAAAACAATTTAAGAGAAGTATGAAACCAAAGCAACCAACATCCAAATACAAAAAAAGAAGTGAGAAAATAACATGAGACAAAACCAAGAGAGAGAAATAGAAAAGAACCAAACCAGAGCAGAGCCAAACCTCTACTGATTGAACAAACCAATTTCAGTCACGAAGAAAACTCTCAATAATAAACAGCATAGTACAACAATGCCACGTGGCAAAAGGCTTAAAGTAGGGCTAGAAATTAGGTTTAGGAATTTCATTTTACGTCTTTTTTACGTTGTGATTCTGGTTTCAACGATTTCTTGTCGGTGAAAACTGAAATAAATAAAAATTTGTTTTTAAATAGGGAAAAGTTCTTTACCTTTGTGCTGTAGCTAAATTTGCGGTTTGTTGTTTGTAATGTAATAAGGAAAATTTACCTTAAAATAAGTCAAAATTTTTAGATTTCTTATAAAGCGTTGAGTTAAGTTTAATTACTGATTTGAATGAAGGAGAGAGGAAATCTGCAGAGCCATGTTTGTTTGCGATAAGTTTATGATGATTGACAATAGATGGCGGCACGTTACTGTCACAATTTAAACTTGGCGTGCCATCTAGTGATTGATTATGGAATTAAGCATTATAGTTTTAATTAAAAATTCAGTAGTATGAATTTGGGGACAAGATGTGGGAATTTTTTCCTCTTCCCCAGGTGTAAATGAAGTCGAGGGTTCAACTGACAAATTCATTTAATTTTTTTTTTATTAAATCTAATTTCTATCCCTACTTTAAGCCTTTTACCACGTGGCATTGTTGTAATAATGACTCGATCACTTACTATGCTGCTTATTATTGAGAGTTTTCTTCGTGACTGAAATTGTTTTGTTCAATCAGTAGAGGTTTGGCTCTGCTCTGGTTCAGTTCTTCTCTTTTTTGTTGGTTTGTCTCATGTATTTTCTCAGTTCTTTTTCTTGGTGTTTGGATATATATATATATTTTGACTTTGTTGCTGATTATTCTTTCTTTCTTTTTTTTTTAATTTTGGATTTGGATGTTGGATTTTTCTATTATGCCATATGCGCATGCGCGAAGTTTCCAAGTAGTAAGCTTTCTTTGCTCAAGCTCTTTTGGCGGCTGCTTCTTATTCTTCACTGCACTAACTTAACCATAGTTCTAACGTCTGGCACTTGGGCCTAATCTGGTCGTCTATAAAAATTAATTCTATCTATTAAATCTATTTATTTCCAAGATCCTCCTCATCATAATCGTGCAAATCATACTCGTAGAATACGAAATAAATATTATTTATACGTGTATAATAATTTATCTTAAAATTTAATTTAATTCTTCTTACTATAATAATAAAAGTACTCCAACCAAAATGCACAGCAAAATGCCGGTAGTGAGCGGATTTCTTTGGTTTCTACAAGAATTTTCTACCACGAATTCGTGCTCGCTTTCGCTTACTTGAGTCTGTACGAGGTTGGAGTTATTATGCCTTACGAGGGGACATCCTCGTGTTTGCTAGAAAAAACATAATATTCAGTTTAATAAATGTGACATGCAAGACCTATCGCACGATGGCGCATCTCATTTGGGTGCGTCACATTTGCAAGGATTTAATTTTGGCTCCATAACTTAATTTACACTTTAAGTTGTTTTGGAACACCATTGGGTTCTATTTGGGCGCAACCCCCAATAAATCTCGTGCTCATAAGCAACCCGCACTCAAATGCAATCATTTCGCATGACGAAACCAAAGTGCCATTTTCAAAAATTTATTTTTGTTATATAAAATTTACAAACAAAAAAGAAAAAAAAAAGTTTATGAACATGATTTTTATTGCACAGTATTGAAACATTCCTTGCAAAATTATGAAAATTTTTACAATTTA
>JAQFZP010002241.1:0-14465 GCA_034695745.1 Geophilus truncorum | reverse complement strand
GGAATGCCAGGTTTTAGTGTTACCCGGCTCTCCATCCCTCCATCCCTTCATCCCACTTCAGCGTTTTACCCTTGTCCTCAAAAACATGCAGTGAGCAATCAGACATTTTAACATTTAGTTTAGATAGAAGTTAGGCCTAAAGTTAAGAAATAAATAGATAGAATTTGATTTTTTTGTTTATTTATTTATTTTTTTTAATTTTAAATTTTAAAAATAAAATTTTTTTTTTTTTTTTTTTGTTTTTTTTAGTGTTAAAAATTAGTTTTTATGGTTTAGTTTTGATAATAAAATGTGAAATGTAAATATTAGTAAAGAAAAGAGGAAGGCCATATTCCACAACAAACTTGTTTCATCGAATCATCAGGCAAGAATCATAAATTTCATTTTTATTAATATTATTAATTTTTTCACTTTCACTTAATATGATTTTCATTTTATCGAAACCCAAATTTGATCTTTCAAAATTTATATTTTTTATAATTTTTTTTTTTTTTGGCTCTTTTATATATTTCGGTTTGAAAGATGAATGTGTGAATGAATGATGATGATGGCCGTATTTTTATTTCATTAATATAACACAAATCACTCGTCCTTTAGAAAGAGATATTTAAAAAAAAAAAAAAAAAAAAAAAAACATTTTTTTATTTTTCGTGCATTTTGTCGACTCACCATCGCTTACATGTTAAATGACACTTTTTATTTGTTTTTGCTTAAATAAAAACTAATTTTGTTTACCAAAAATGACATCTTACAGTATTTCATCGAATGTTGTTATTTATTCGTTAATTGACATCATTTTGAAAATTTATTAAAATTAATTCAGTTTATAAATTAATTTGAATTTCAAAAATCAAATGTTGATTAATTATAATTTCAATTTAAAATATGCTTTAAAACAACAAATTCGATGAAAAACAGTATTGAAAACAAAATACAACCTTTTTTTATCTTACAATTTTTTTTAAACACAAAAAGAATCAAATAACAACATAGAAGACCGAGATTGATTCCAATTTTTTTTTTTTATTTGTTTTTCTCTCGTAGGTTTGGTTTTTTTACAATATCGAAGTGAAACGAAGCGAGCTCTTTTACCCAACGAAATCACCTCACTGGACACGGTCAAGGCACTTTTCGTCCGTTCCTTTTCTAAGCAGCTCACTATGGAATATCTGGACTCGATACACATTCGCATTTACATTCACGATCCATCCAAAGATATGTTCTATGAATTGGAAGACTTGAGGTATCAAAACATTTCTCGCACTCTGTTTGGATTTTATTAAAATTTAAAATTTTGGGATGGAAATTCGAATTCGTAGTGAAGTTGAAATTTTAAAATTAATTTTTTTTGCATTTAGTATTGGAATTTAAATATTAAAAAGTGTAAAAAATGAATTGAATTTTTTTTAAAGACGGAATTAATCTTTTGTTAAACATAATCCATAAATTGGTACATATTGGTATTGAAAATGTATGGCAAATATATTTATAACGTTTATAACAATAAATGTAGATTTATACATTTAAAAATATATTAGAAATATACCGAAATTGGGACTTTTCAAATATTAACGACTTACTATGAGCATATTTTTTTTAGTACGTATGTGGGTAAATTATATTTTACATCTATTTAAAAAATTTACAGAATTTATGATTTACGAAATATATTCTACAGATACCTACTTTAAATGAGTGTTGAATGCACTTCTTTTTAGCTGTCAACATACTGTATCGTATTTCGCAATCGCACGTTGAAAAACAGGATTTGTTTTAATTAAATTTACTAATTCAGATTTTAAAAAATAGCTTAGTTAGATTTAACTTACAAAAATATTCACGAAAATAATACAAGCATCTTTAAATTGATGCACAAGGAAAATTGCTCACAAAATAAATAGTAGCGCTTGCTTTTAAATCGAGAAATACAGAATAAAAAGTCTCAATTTTTATATATTTTTAATATAATTTTTTATATAATATTTCTTGCATATGTAACATTTTCGTGTGCAAGTACTACGTACTTTTCATACACAGTGTTATGTTGCAGAAAATAACCAGGGTAACTTCAAAACATCTTGCTTCTTAGAATTAACAAAACTTTTAAATTAAATTTCTTTCAAATAAAATTCTACATTAAAAAAAAAAAAAATTATTTTGCTTGGAATTACGATATATTAAAATTTTTCGTTACGTTGTATCGGTGTTCATAAAATACCAGAAATGGAATTTTTTTCAATTTAATACCAGCCATGATTCAATCGTCAAAATTTGAATTCTGAGTTATCATCCCTTTGAATTAGAAGATGAAATATTGACTAAATTTTTATTTTTGATGGAAAATTGCAATCTTGTCTCTAAGTCCATTTCGCCATAACTCTGGGAATATGTAACAGATGCCACTAGCGAGTCGCGCAGTAGTCGAAATAAAATTGGTGAGACCCGAAATCTGTAGAAATGGATGCGAACATCGATTTTCTGACCAGGAGCAACCAATAGCTCGCTTCCTCCCCCTTAAAGAGCGTCTTTTGTAATCAAATAGAAACGTAACGAAATCAAGCATCGAATTAAATGCACGGCCGGAAATTGTTCATTTTTTCTCATCAGTACATAACGAGCGTGCCGTCTCTATTTTCAACTGAAATTTGCTTAATAACCGGCAATTGGAGCTAGTTATGAAACTCGACAACCAAATACACATGAAAATTAAAAGCCGTTGTTAAGAACATCGAATTTTGTTTTAAGTTTTTTAGAAAATATTAGAAAAATTTAAATTTTTTTTTTTTTTTTTACAAACACATTAAAAAAAGCGTTTAAGCCATTGTTGTTGTTTTTTTTTGGTGGAACTGTGATCATTGGCTTTTCCAATTTCTTAATTTGATTTACTGAATCGGAAATTGTAACATTTTGTGCATTTTTCATCAAAAATGATGATTTATGCTTTTATAGGCAAAATACCTATGTTATGTCATAAAATATTTTTTATGCATTTATACATTTATCAAGTGTCTAATAATCATGGAATTTACACTCTTTTTTTCAATTTTTAGGGACATTCGAGATAGGTCTGTCCTCCGTATTTACGAGCAGGACATGAACGGAGGAGGAACACCGAGCAATTGGGATCAAGACATGAGTTATTTTTCCGAACCGGAGTTTGATTCGGATTACCAACACCAGCACATTCATCGCTCCAAAGTCAGTTTCATATTGTAAAAAAAAAAAGGGACGAGGCATTTAGAGCGAAAATATAAAACGCGAAAAGGATAAATGTTGAAGATTAATTCACGAATTAAATTATCTGCGAATTTTAATTCGCAAAATGCAATTTTAATGCCAAGTTAACAATTCTAAGGTTTATCTTTAAGATGTAAAGGATATTTACATAATTATCTATTCTTATTTCTCACTTCATAAACTGAATTTTTAATTTTTGTGTCTTTTTGCATAAACGATTTTAGCATTAAATATTTAGATCTCCTGATTTCGTAGAATTAACAGTTTGTGATTCGTCTGTTTAGCGAATTAAACATTTCGCGAAAAATCTTTCGACATTTTAAGCAAATAATTTCGTGTTTTTGGCATATTGCAAACCAAAAGCACGATTTGTGCTATTCACGATTTATACTTTCGCACTATATCTGACATCCCTGTAATAAAAAAAAAAATTTCTGTATCTCGTTTCACTCAATTTTTATTTATTTTCTTACATTTGTGAACATCAGAAATCCCCGGCGCCACCAGCTGGATCTTATTACGGTGGAATGACCACTTCGTATCCACCGAGTTTGAGCGTCGCACACACGGCTACTCTTCCTCGATCAGGTACTCCCATGAGATCGTACTCTCCAGCGCCGGGAATGTTGGAGAAACAAAAGTCGCAGACCCTTCCGCCACCTGGTGAAAAATTTTATTTATATTTTTTTTGTATAAAATTAAATTTATTTACTAAATTTTATTTTAAAGGTCCAATCCAGCCACCCCCAAAGCCTCAACGCACGTACCAACAACCGGTGACATCGATGGCAAAAAGCGTGAGAGCGACACCTCCGCCTCAAGGACCACCACCTCCGGCACCTTCACCTAGGAGTAATCAAAGCATGTCAGGTGCGAAAAGACTTTCTCAATTTTTTTTTTCAGCCAATAGGAAATGATTTTGTACTTCGTTGAAAATTCACACATTTCGCGTTAGATGTTTCTGATTCGAGCACTTGCTCCATCTTATTTATTCCCAATTTGCTCGTTCTGTCTGAGCAGAGTGTGTCGTGAATTTCTCCCTCGGTGCTCAAGTGAGGGACTTGCGCACTTTTCAAGTCTGTTTTTGTGCCTTAAATTACGTTTTGGCATGAGATGATGTTGGGTTTTATTTGTTTTGGATCAATGGAGAGATTAACTAGGGTAAATATTGCTATCTATTTGCATTGACGTCAACAGAAAGCAAAGTTTAATCTAGAAAACGACGTTCAAACAACACGAATGTTTACAAAAGTGATTTTAATCAACAACGTGCAAAATAAATAAATTTTTAAGATGTAACGGTTTGGATTTGACTTTTCAACTATAAAATCTATTTTTTTTTAGATCGCCGTCACCAACAAACGCACGAATCTGGTTACCACTCGTCACCAGAACGCAGAATGGATCATCATCGTTCGGTACCAAGTTACTTGACTCCAACGTCATCGTACGAGGAACCGTATTATGGCGATCGTGGTTACGGATCTCGATCTGGCAGCGTTACTCCTATTATCGATGAAGAAGCGAGGTAAAAAATTATAAAATAAAACTGACCAGTCTTTTAGGTGTAAACTTTGTGGGGGAAATTAAATCCAATCATAAAAAAAAAATATTTATAATTTGCAGATTGCGCATGCAGATGATGGAACGTCAGCTGGCCAACCTGACTGGTCTCGTGCACAAAGCACTGACCACTGGTCGTCAGCCGAGTATCACGCGAGACGTCGAATTGAACCTTAACCGGGAACAAATTCAACTACCGTCGTCCGGCACCGGTCAAACGGCGCAAACCGCGAGAGATTCTGCAGCGACGGTCGCCGCTCCGACAGCGCCTCCAACTAGTAGAACTGGTAAAGAAAAAAATTCTTTCTTCGATCCCCTTTTGCTCGAGTCGTCGACAAAATTCGATCAGAGAAACAATTTTTTTTTCTCTCATATTTTTTCGAGACAAGAAAAAAAAATGTTTTGGATTTTTATTTTTTCAAATCTTGAAATTTTAAATTTCAGGTGATAAAACTGAGGCTATAGATCCCAACACCTGTAGTGCTTCAGCACCAGGTTTGTTTTTTAATGGGATGTAGTACTATTTTTCAAATATTCAAATTTTTTTGCATGATTTTTGCATTTTGAATTAAAAATTGTCTTTTTTTGCAAGTTTTTCAATTTTAATCTTTTTCTTTTAAAAAAATTTTTTTTTTTCTTATTTGAGAGATTGCGGTTTGAATGTAAGAAATTCCTTACACACATTGACATTTTTTTTTTGTTGTTTTTGTTTTGCTTTGTTTTTGTCTTTAATGTTTTTGACGTGATGAAAAAAAAAAGATGGAAAGAAAAAAAGACAAAAATTCAGCCTTGAAATGGAAAAATATTTACACGGCTGTCAATTGTAATTTCTTGTTTGAGCCTCGGTGTTTCTCTTTCCTCTCTCTCGAGAGGGAAATTAAATTAAATTGCGAAATTCAGAATTGAATGAAATAGAATAAAACTGTCTGGCAGTTTTTGCAAGGACGGTGCAATTGAGTTTCTGCTATTTATTCTTGCAGATGAATTGAGAAGTGAGGCTAAACCTGTTCTTCGTCAATCTTCAAAAGGTACACTCAAAATATATTCGCCATAATCTGCTTTTAACAGCATGGACTTAGTCATTAAAAAAAAAATTGTTTATTTTTGTTTTAAATTATGTTTGTTTAGTCCTGTTTGTCATGAGAGTTTGCAGATGGGAAGATGTGAGTTGCACTTAAATGTATGAAAACGATGCATATTATTTCAGTGTGTTGTTGTTTCACTCGACTGATTTCTTTTAGAAATAAAGGAAAATGGATTTTTTTTTTTTTTTTTAAATATAAATAAACATGTGGTCAGTGTTGAAAAAACGAATAATAGTAAACTTAATACCGTAGTTCACTACTTTTAAAATAAAATAGCGAGAAAATTATGGCTTGATCGATATCATGTAAATCGGCTATCGGCTGATATGCAATTTTGCAAACAAAAAATCAGCCGATACTAATACTGATTTTTTTTTTTTTTTAATTTTTAAAATTAAAAAAAAATGAACTTGTAATATTTTTTTATTTTTTTTATTGTATTTTTTCACTTGCTTTTGGCTGTTTTATTTTCGTATGTTTGTAATATATTTTGGATTATGTCACAACTCATCTACCTAAGTCTACTCGTCATTATTACTCTATTTCAACTCGATCCCACAAGAGTATCAGGTCATCATTGCAGTTATCGGCCAATACCGATATTTTTGCGAGTATCGGCCGATATCAGCTACCGATTTCAAAATCGGTCAAGCCCTAGAGAAGATAAGCGAAACTATTGTTTAGACTAAAGTAGCGATAAAAATTGTGCTAACACATATCGGTAGTTATGTTCTTCATATTTAGATAGAACAATTGCAATTTGCATGAAACTTAATATAAAATCGATTTAATTTAGAAAAACTTGCAAAATATAAAAACAACAAGGAAATTATTAAACTTTTGTTAAAAAAAAGTTTATTTTTCAAATTTCTGATTTTAGCGAAAAACTAATGATATTTTAGGCATAGCGAACTAATTTTTTTTTTAATTTTATCATTAGCTATAGCGCTCTACTTTTTAGTTTCTTTGACACTACATGTTGTTTATGAATTTTTGAAAACTGGAGAAACAAAAAAACGAACTTAGAATCAAATCACATCTGCAAACTCTACAGTTTAAAAAAAAAATAAAAGTAGCTGTGGCAGTGGCACTAGTTTTGTTTATAATTTGCCTACTTTGTGTTGTACTTTTCTCGCTTATCTTAAGGTGGTTTTGGTTTGGTTTTTTTTTTTGTTTGTCTTGTTTCAGAAGAAAAGTCAGTGTCTTTCTCAGAGGAACCTCCCTCCATGAGTTCACCTACCCATAGCAAACAACACACTCCCCAACTTTCAGGTAGAGGGAAAGGACTAATTCATTTGTTTCTTTGTTTGTTTGTTCACTTTCTTTGTTATTTGTTTATTTCTATTTTACTTTTGACCAATATACAAACACTACTGTGTGAATGATGTCTGACAGATTCGAGTTTTTTATTTTTTTAATTTCATCTCTGATGAGCCAATCTTCAATTTTGAGACAAATTTTTCACTTCAAAATTGAAGACGGGCAATTTGATGGTTATTGACAAATCTAAATAAATTGCGTCTTGTTAAATTCTCAGTGGAGAAGCCCACCAAGTCTGCCATAAAACCCTCATCTAGACAGACGTCACTAACAGGTACTAACCAAACGGTTGGGGTATATTTTAAGTCCTAGCTTACATTATAGTTTGTAGTTGGCAACACACTTGCAACTTTAGGTCGGCGTACCGTATATTGGGTACATACGATTTGAAGCGTACATTACCGTGTGTTGTACGTTATTGCGAAAATCTTTTGCCGTTTATTATTGTACATTTTAATTTTTTCTGTACATTTCGTACATTCATGTCAAAATTTTGTCGCACATCGTATGTCGTATATATACGATACGATGTACGGTACTGTACGCTACGAAACTGACACAAAATGTACGCCGTGTCGTAAAGTTGCACATGTAGTTGTCAATTGAATAAGAAAAAAATGTCGGTATCGTTTGACTAATTACTGTCTATTGATGATGTTTTGTCGCAGAAGTGCAACTCACTCCAGAAATGTACAATCAACTGCGATTATTCAAAAAACGAACCAAAGAGATGCGATTGGAAGTGCGCAATTTGCGCCGCATGTCTCAAGCTCAAGCAATCAACATCAAAGAAACGATTCGTGAGACCTTTCTCAAGATTAAGGCGAGTATAAGAGATGAAAAATTGTCGGTTTCTAATTTTTTTATTAAATTGGTCGTTGGTGTTCAGGTTATGTTGGCAGCTATTCAGGTGAACGATCAGGTGCAAACTGAGCGTCTTCGCATCACTAGAGAAGAGGAATTGTATACACAAGACGTGCAACGACTCGAAAAGGATTTGAGGTAAACATTTATTTGGTGTAATTAATACAATGATGGAGAGTTTGTTAATTGTGCAGCGAACTGGAATCGGCGGTGGAAGAGTTGCGCAGTAACGTGATTAATCGACGCTGTCGTGTCAACATGACCGACGTGGAAAGTATGGCTCTCGTGTTGAGTCGATCGAGCAAAACAGTGGCAGATCTCAAAGGTAAAAAAAAAAATGGTGTTTTGTTGTGTCTAGGGATTGATTGGTATAATGAAAATCGAAAATCGGCCAATATTGGAAATAATATGGTTGAATAAATATCGGTCGACACTCGATATTTTCTAGTCAATATCGGCCGATTGCCGATACTAATTTTAAAATTGGTCAAGACCCAATATTATCATTGCATCATATATATGACACATGAACTCGTTAATTTCAGCTCGTTTTCCGGGACTTCAAGAAGGACTCAAGACGGTGATGACGGCGGAAATGGAAGTCGTAGTTAAAGAAGAAAAGTAAATGTCGTTTCAATTTCAACCTCAAAATTAATTTTGTTGTTGTTGTTTTTTTCTTTCTTTTATTTTTTTATTTTGATTGAAAACCCCTAACACAGAGTGGTGGCGCACTTTTGTTTTTTCTCGTTTCTTGTCCCTTTTCGAACAACAGGTTTTTGAAAGACGAGCCCGAACGGTTGGAGAACGCCCTACGACGGTGTAAGAAACTGACGGGAACGCTAGTCACCCTAAAGAGGCGAGTCTGTTTCTTGTCTGTAAATCGCAGTAAAAATGGCTATCCTCCGTCATACGCACTTAGTTGGAGTTCAGTCTTGTGTCAGTTTGGTGTTCAGTAGATGAGAGTAGTAGTGACCCCTGAAAAAAAAAAAACAAAAAAAAAAACAAAAAAAACCTTCGTTTTGTTTTTAACTTTTACGTACCTTATCCGGCACTTGTTAAGCCCTGTAGGAATGCGAGAGAGTTTGAATGTCTTTTGCAATTCTAGTTTGGTAATTGACTGACCACAAGAGTGCGCCTCTACTCCCTTCTCCAACAGACTAGCGTCTGTGCAGGAACAGCGGCTGCCACCGTCCGGATCAGGGTCGCTGTCGCCATCGCTCGGTGAGCATCGAGACCATACCTTGCCACACGGAGGAAGCTTGGACGCTCAGATGTCCAAGGTGAGAAACACTTTTATGGTGTCTTTAATGTCGGAGCAGTCATTAATATTTTTTTAAATGTTGAATTTTTGAAATTTTGAGTTGCAGCGCCATCGGTGGGCAACGTGTTGAAACTAAAATATTTTTTCGTTTTTAGTTTTGAATGTTGCCACTAGGGTGGTAAAGGATTTTTTTTTGTGTGTGGGGTTTTTTTTTTTTTTTTTGTTGTGGGTTTAAAGTAAGAGAAGTTTTTGTCGTTTTTGTTTTTATTGATGTGTAAAGCCGAGTCAAATGATGCTGACTGCTTTTCAACTTTTTATAGTCGAACAGACGTGACTGGAAGTGGAGCACAAACTTCAGGGAGAATATTGAGTAAACGAATTTTTTAGTTTTTTAATTTTTTAGTTTTTTAATTTTTGATTTTTTGATTTTTTTTTTTTTTTTTTTTTTTTTTTTTTTTTTTTTTTTATAAATCTCAGTAGTTTTTGCTGCTTCAAATTTTTTTTTAATACATTTAAGCATGAAATAATGATATTTAAAAATAAATTGAATTTTAAAATGCATGCAAAGTAATTATTTGAAAATTAAATTTTAAATTTAAATTTTATTTTCTTTTGGGAAATTTTTAAATTTAGTATAAAAAAACAATTTTTAACAGATCACATTATTAGAAGCATGTGAGTAGATTTTGCAACAATTTTTGTATGACTGCTCACATTTTTCTCTGGATTTGATTGATTTCATTTTTTCTAAGTGCAAAACAAATGCAGTCAAAAGTCAGTCATTTTTAAATTTTTCTCTTTTTACTAACAACCAGAGAAAAATAGGAGAGCCATTTTGATTTTGTCAACTTCACAAATTGAAGTTTGTGTTTTTGCAATTTTTTTAACATTCGGTACATGATATGATTTTACTTCTAAACGCAGCCACTGGAGAGGGTTTTCCACCAGTGGATGGGCTGACAAGGTTTGTTTCTCATAACATGTTCATTTTGTTTTTGTTTTTTATATTTTTTTTTTTTTTTGTGTGTAAATTTAAGGAAAAAGATAATTTTTAAATGGTTGTTAGTATGGTAATATTTTTCGTCTTGTCAAAGATTTTTTTTTTTTTGTTTTTACGATGAATTTTGTCGAAAAAAAAATACGATGCATGTTTAGCAAGATGAAATCTTTTTTTTTTTTTTTTTTTTTTTTGCATTTTTTAAAGGGTTATTTAAAATATTACTGGCTGTTCCTTCGTTATATTTGCTCCTTACGTGCATGATTGGGTTTATTTCATTTATTTTATTTTTTATTTTAAAATGAGGGGGATATAAAAATACATAAATTTATAGGTATTCCGCGTGATTTTTAACGGTAAATATGAGTGGTCACAAAATTCCCTGGTGTCGAAATTTGACATCACAAAAAAAATCTTATTATAAAGTGTAAATTAAAGTGTAAATTAACATTGCTTCATGAATTACAGGTGGACGATGCGCATGAGTATCAATAAAAAAAATAATAATATAAAAATAATAATAAATTTTTTTTATTTTATACCTCGATAAAAAGCTTAAAAACATGAAAGGCATGATTTATTTATTTTTTTATTTAAATTTGCTTTTTTCTTTTATTGTGCTACAAGTCGATGTTAGATGTATTTTTTATTTTATTTAAAAAAAAAAAAAAGACAAAATTCATGGCATTTGTACAGTTTTCATAAGTTGATTTTTATTTTTCTATGAATTCGTTGATTAAGTTTGATGTTATTAGTCTGCCTTACAAATGTGTCTGTCCTTCATGTGTAGCCGATCAGACAGACTTCAGCTTAAGGCGCTGCTTCGACCGATCAGAGAGAGGGGCAGGTCAGTAAGAACTATTTGAAGGCTTCTCGAGTTAAGAGCTTATCAAAATAAGAAATTTAAAACGACTGGGTAAGTTGATATTTTTGCCCATTTTTCTTCATTTTTACAAATCAAATAAAATTAGTAGTCGGTGTCAGTTTTGCTTCTTTTGATTTCTTTCTATTTTCAGAAGAAAATTTGAATATGAAAACTGTACAACTGTTATGAAAATAAGCCACCTCGAAGTCTTGTTTATAAAATTTAATAAAGTGAAACTGTTGTTTTACATCAATTACATCGAAAATGACTTAGATCGATGTTGGATATAAAATTTTCAACAGTATTAAATGTCACCAAATTACAAAGCTCATCGTTTTTAATCGAATATAATTGCAGATTTATAATTTTTTGCCATTTGTTTTTTTATTTATTTTGTTTTAGGCTGCAAGTTTTTCGGGCGAGTCAAAATCGGACGGACGAACGTCGAGACAAGAGAACGCTCTGGACGCGCTCCTGGACGAATTGCAGACGTTCTCTTCGCCTGACGGATGGGTGGAATCGAGCAGCCTCTCTCCTCTGCCCGTGAAACGCGCCTCCTCCTCCTCCATCGACTCACCGATCAAAGGACAGGTAATATCTCAGGGTCCGGCCGGAATCGTCTCGTGCGTCGTGCCCACGTCCACCATCAGCAAACTGCAAGTGGGCGACGCGGGCATCCGACACAGCGTCAATCTGTCGCCCACGCCGTCACCGTCGCCGTCTCCGTCTCCATCTCCGTCGCCCGCCATCACGGCCCACGACATCATCGGCAAAGTGTCGGTGCAGAGCGACGCAGCAGCCAAAACTCCGACCCAGACGCCGATCGTCAAGAAGGTGCCGCCGCCGCCGCCGCCACGAACTAGCAGCAAGTCGCCGCTCACGAGTCCAAACACTAACACTAACAAACCAGTGTTGGCTTCGAGATCGAGCAGCTTCGAGCCACTCGCCGCTCATCAACAACGACCCAAACCGGAAAGATACTTGGCCAACGGCAGCGAAACGTGCTCCACGCTGCCCCGCAACTTCGCCACCAAGAGGGATCCCACGACCGTCCTTCGAACCAGCGCCATTAGCGACGAGAACCTGCGTCGCGAACAGCTCTCGAGCAACAGCAGCTCGAGCGAAAGCGTCAACTCGCAGGAAGGCGTCCAAGGACGACTCGGGGTCACCGAAAAGGACTGGCTTCATCATCATCATCACCACCACCATCATCATCAACACCACGTGTCGTCCGGCGCCATGTCCGACTCGGAGACGATCAAGAAGACTCCACCGCCGGTGCCGCCCAACCGCAATCGACAGGAGATACTCGAACAGCGTCATCAGGAGCTGCTCCGCAAACAGCGGCAACTGCAGGAGCAGTACGCCCGACTGCAGCAGCTGCAGCGCGGCCAGACGTTGCAGCGATTCTCGCCGCCGCGGTCACCGGCCGATCTCAAGAAGACGGGCTCCGAGAGCAACATCCTGCTCAAGGCCGGTCTCGCGCTCACTCCCGCTTCGGGGTCCCTCACGCACTTGGTGCAGGTGGGCAAGAGCAACTCGTTCGTTGTCCCTACCACCGCCAACTCGACGTCCACTGCCACCACCAATCAGGTGACCAGCAAGATCTACGAAACGGACATTTTGTGAAGCAATTTTTTTTTTTTTTTTTATAATTAATTTTTTAGTTTTTGGTTTTTGGTTTTTAATTTTTTTTTTTTTTTTTTTTTTTGGGTTTGAGCGTTTTCTCGTTTCAGCTATTTGGCGCATCGAAGGTGGGAATGAAGAAATTTGACTTTTTGGGACTGAACGTTCTTCCTAACGTTTTTATACCGAGAAATACAGTATATATATAATAAATAAAAAAAAAAAAAAATGTGGTGTTGGGGAGGTTTGAATACTGCACACAAACAAGACGGGAATTTATTTTTATTTTATTTTTTATCTTTTTTTGTAGTTTGAAGTTGCTGTACATAGGCGAGCCTGAATATGTTTTATTTTTGCTTCGTTGTTGCTGTGAATTTCTCGAGTCGAAGATATCACAAAACCTTACCGAGCATCTCTTTTTTTGTTTTTAATTTTTATTTTATTAATATGTACGTCTGCAACCAACTAAATCGTTATTATTATATTTTTTTCAGTGTTGCCTTTTATCGTGTCGTCCCTCTGCAGGATTAGGATTGCAATGCAAATTTATCTAACTAAACGGAAAATTTTAGAGTTGTGAAATTTGACATTTTGATATTAAAACGGTTGACTCGTCCTACAGAGGGAATGATTCTAGATTTAGCGAGTTTTTATTTTTATTCTTTTATTTTAAAAGAAAAAAAAATAAAAAATAAACTTAGTAATTGTTAATGTTTGTCAAAAGCGTATACTCGAATTTATACACGTAGTTGTGTACAAAATCATCACGATTTTCAGTCGTAGTTGCCTTTCTTGACTGTTGATTCCAGTACAAAAATGCAGCTTTGAATTTAAAATTATATTAAATGTTCCGCTAATAAAACTTAGATTTATAATTAATTCATTTTTTTTTCTTTTTTAATTTTTTCATTAATTAATCAAAATTTATACAGATTTCTAAATGATATGCTGAGCAAATTTAAATTTTTATGTAATAAAAGATATACGCAATTAATCATTTTACAATTCTTTATTTCATAACATTTTCACACTAATAAAATAATTTAAATTTAATTAACAAAACAATTGATGACAGCTGTCGCAATGAAGGGATGGACTAAACATCAGGTGTCAGGCGTCAGGTGTCAGGTCAACCCTTTTCTCCAAAACTAAACGTCGGGTGTCAGGTGTCAGTTGTTCCTGTTCCCGACCTTTGGGTAAAGAAAGGTCAAGAACATCGAGGGCGTCATTTCCTTGTAACGCTAGCCTTTTACTCACAATGCATCAGTTGGCTGTCCAAGTGATGAGGACACCAAAAAAAATCTAGGCTCTCATTGGTTTAAAAAATTCATCACGGTATGGGTACGTCATATCAATCAACACTCAAAATTTAAAATTAAATTGTAGATATTAATTACATATCCAAGCTATTTATCATCTTAAATCATTATTCGATTACTTATTTTTCTTAAATTTAAATTTTTATGTAATAAAAGCTATACGCAATTAATCATTTCACAATTCTTTATTTCAATACATTTTCACACTAGTAAAACAAATTAAAAATTAATCAACAAAAACAATAGACGACAGCTGTCGCAACGAATGACGTCATTTATTTACATTTAGCTTCAGCAGCGCCACCGGTCGCAGCGGTGAACCTTGACA
>JAQFZP010002240.1:0-14468 GCA_034695745.1 Geophilus truncorum | reverse complement strand
GGTATTCAAATTTTTTTTTAAATCCCATATTGGAATCGGAATTCGAATTCAAAATTTATCGAATTGCCATCCCTGATAAATACTCAAATTACTTTTCTCGTATTACTGTGAGCCACACCGATGAGAATAAATGATAACCAAAAAGATTTTTGCTAAACAAGTAAAAGCAATGCTGTTTTGCCATGTTGACATAAATTGTGAGATACAGCATTCCAACTGTTTTTGAAATTTTGCTACCAGTATTGGTTCAATAAATCCAAAATATCGCCTTTTAGTGAGTGAATGTTGATAACCCAAGATAGTATAACCTAATAAAATAAAATTACGGGACTATAATTTACGTTAAAATATTTTTGTGATTGTAGAAAAATTACTTATCAGACCAAAAAAAAAAAAAAAAAATTAAATTATAAACACGCATCTTTAATAATTGGGCATTGATTTTCTTAAAATAAAATCAGTACAGTAAAAGTACAATTAAGGCTTTAAATTCATCGAAATTGAACCACACTGATCACACCAAAACAGTTGCCATTTCAAGTTTAAGAAATGAAATACATTTTTGAATAAGTTTAGGCATGTTAACCAAATCGTCTTGCTCATACTTCGACTTCGATCGGAGCGCATTTTAGCCGATTTCAGCCATGTGCGCTCCTCTGCACACTGTCGCCTTCTGCATACAATTGATTGTATTAAATTAGGAGAAAAAAACCCTCTATGTTCCTTGCTCTCAGCTGTGCATCACGTTTTTATTTGAGTCTATAAATTTAAACATACTTTTAATTTGTTTAGTTTTTACTCACTTTACTGTTTCAATTACTTTTCCTACCCGAGGTTTTCACTGTGAGCCAGAGCCAGACCGATGAGAAATTGAGAATAAAGAGTAGCCTTTTTACTAAAACAAGAAAAAGCAATGGTATTTTGCCGTGTTGAGATAAATTGTGAGAAACACTAGCATTCCAAGTTGTTGTTGTTGTTGTTGTTTTTTTTTTTGTTTTTTTTTTTTTTTGGCAATTTTGGTACTTTACTGAGTGAATGAATGTTGATTACCCAGTAGATAGCCTAATAAAAATTAAATTACGGGACAATAATTTACGTTAAAATATTTTTGTGATTGTAGAAAAATTATACTTATCAAACAAAAAAAAACAAAAATTAAATTATAAACACGCATCTTTAATTTAGGGTGACCAAACGTCCCGATTTTACGTGGGTTTGTAGAGAAACTCGGACCGAAAATACAAATTTTATGAAAAAGCTATTTTTTAATGATAATCCGAAATGTAGTCTCAAATTTGTACAATGGTTAAATCGTGTAAATTCCTTTTCTTGTTTACTAATATATATTCTGAGAATTATACAATGTTAGATAAGGAAAAGTCTGACGTCTGTACCCTTGATTTTTTTTTATCATTCTATGAAAAAGAAATGGCAAATGATAAATCCACGAAACTTTTACTCGAAAATGACGTAATCTTCGATTTCATACTCGAAATCAACTCGGAAATAGATAGTACCGGTAGCATTTCTTATTGTAATTACCAATTGAATTCTACAGAAAAAATAAACAATTTCTAATTTCTTAAATCTTTGTTCCTTAATTTTATTTATTTCCTTCCCCGATAACACGACAAACAACATTTGTCTGCAGGAAATGCTAAAGCATTAGTGTTTTTACGTTTCCTGTTTGACTGAACCAAAAACGCCCGCTGATTGCTACAAATTAACGAGTGATTCTGAGATAGGTAACACTATATACTTTACTCTAAATCAAACATAAACATGCTTCTACGGATATTTATGCAACTTTTCACATTCACTTCACTTTTAACTCGAGGTAAGACATTAAAAACAACATCAAGAGTTGATAAGTTCATAAAATATGTTTCAAACGTCTGTCTTAATCCACACTTTAGGTTTGTCAATTATATGTTTCCAACAAGAACCCATTGACAACGAATGCGATCCCAACAACATAATATCGCAAACACTAAACTCGATTGAAGAATGCTGTAAAAGTGGAAAAGCATATTCTTTGGGAGGGCCTGCGAATTGGCCCTCTGGAACGTTTACTTGCAAACCCTGTCTAAATACACCAGGTATGTCGTATAGACTTGAATTTCACTAATATTAATATTTCAATTCAATTTATTGTTATTTTATAGTTCATGGTAACTGGGGGCAATGGAGCGAATGGTCACCACCCGGTTGCTCTGTGTCATGCGGGACCGGAACGCAGTTACGAAAGAGAGAATGCAACAACCCAGCGCCTGCAAATGGCGGCCGAGACTGTCCCAATAGCCTCAATGGACGTTTTGGACGCAAGAATTGCTTTCTACGACCTTGCGAACCTCGTAAAAATTACATGTAAAAATTAAAAAAAAAAATTATATTTAAAAAAAAATTATATTTAGCTACAACTACTACTGAAAGTACTACAACGACATCAACAACAACAACCACAACAACAACAGTTAGACCGACAACTTCAACTAGAAGGAATGTAATTACAAAAAGATCATTGCCTACACCAACGACTAGATATTTTCCAATACCACCACACATTGGCATCTCTGACTTAAGTCCATCATCTGTTTCTCCTACTTATTTTACGAGACCGCCACCTACCTGGGGCGAGTGGATCATCACTACGAATTGCAGCAACGCCTGTGGTCCTGGAGTTCTAAAACGAGAACGGATTTGCTTCTTCGCAAATCCCCACAGACTCGATGGAAATTGCGTGGGCAATTCGACGGAATTTATCGAATGCAACAACACTTGTTACGCTGTTGAGCAATTCGCCAAATTGGTCGCAATTTCTGAATCGCATAATGAAGAAAGTTCGCATTTCAGCGAGTGGAAGGCGTATTTTAATGTATTCGGTGGAATCGTAGTCGCACTTGCGGTTCTTATCTTGATTATCGTGCTTCTTACATTGTTGTGTCAAACGTAAGTTTTGATTTTTTTTTAAATTATAATTACAGTACAATATTGTATTAACAATTTTTTTTAATTGCAGGTCTTTAAAGAGACCATGGTCTAAACGATTGAGATTGGAACAAGCGAAACTTTTAAAAGATAAAGAATCCGAAAACATCAGCCCTGATCCTCATTACGTATCATCGGCTGGATTACAGTTGAAACAACCATCTGCACCGACTTCCGTTAAAGGTCTGGATAACGATGGTTACGAAATTCCTCTTAAATCAGTATCAGAAAAAAAGTAAAAGAGTTCTTCTTTTATGGCAAAACTCAATTATGGAACTAACTGAGATTTTGACTAACTAAAAATTAAAATTTCAAATTTTTTGTCAAACCGGAAGTGCTATTGCTGAAACTCATTGGTGAAAAGTTGAATTCTAAGAATTTAATTTAAATCTTGATTTATTTTATCTTGAATAATCTGCTCTTAAATGACGTCACAATTGCAACATTTTGCCACTAGGCAAGATGACTGTATTGACAGCTGTGCGTGAATAACAGGAAGTTCACTCACAATGTATTAAAAGCACAACATTTACGCTTTGCTATCAATCTTTCTGTGAATATTAAATATTCCTTCCACTTTAAACCTTTATTCTACTCTTCTTACAAGTTAGTTAACATACAAAAAATCTTTTATTGTATCAAAAAAATATAAATATTATATAATAGACTCTTACAAACAATCTGTACACTTAATAATATGGCGTAAATAAAATGTTTATTTTACAAAATTTCAACACTCAATGTCAGTTTCAGTTTCAACTATTTCAGTTACCACAGTGCTAGTGTTGGAAGGTCTTTTTTCAGTGGACGGTTCAGCTTTCATCAATTCGACGAAATCTTGCGGCAGTTTCCTCAATGGCGCTTTACCCTTGTTAGTTTTACGCGGCATTGCGTACCTCAATTTATCCCAAAATCTCGAATCCTTGAGAAACAAATACGTGTTCATAGTCACGAAAGACCTCAAATCTGCATCCATTTGATCCTTGCTGGGAAGTTTATCGGGCACCACAACTATAATTCTGTTGACTCTGTCCTCCAACGCCTGCTGCAACGCCACTTTGAACTCCATCGTGGCCCAGGGACTCTTGAGAAACGCCTCTGATAATACGATAATCGTGCGACGACTCGTCAACACCGAATGTACGATCTGCTCCGATATAAACTGACCCCCGAGCCAATCTCGTTCGTGGACACACACTTTAAATTCTGACTTCTCGAGTCCAGGAAGCAAAGAATTGACGATGATCTCCGAATCTTCGCTGCTGTAGGATAGAAAAGCGTCGTATTCGTACTCTCGCCCGTCGTCGAATGATTCTTCTTTTAATAAACACAAACACAAATCGTGCGCCAACAGAAATACGTGGATTTGATGCCGGTATTTGAAGTAAAGAGCCAATAAAACGGCAAAGATGGCGAAGATGCTTATAACCATGATGATGCCGACTATTAGAGCCACTTTCGACAGTTTGCACTTAAGAGTTTGTATCAATAAATGTCTCTGACCATCATTTTTGTAGCAAGCAGTTTGGTTCGCTGTGACCAGCGCCACCGAAACGCGCTCTAGTGACCATTGACTAAAATTCGGTTCTTCGCACTCGCATTCCAACGGATTCCCCATCAAACTTAAGTGAATCGTAACTTCTTCTTTCTTCATCATGACGTCATTCAACCATCCGGATGGAAGCTTCAGTTGATTATCGTCCAAATTAACCAAAACAAGAGTATCTGGTAAATCCGAGTTGGCAATACTTCGAATCGAGTTATTCCGAACGTAAAGATCAATCAATTCTGGCCACCCGTTCAATTCCGGAAGTTCTGTGAGAAAATTGTTGTCCATATCCAATACATTTACGCCCAGTGGTCTATGGGTGGGAAAATGCACCATTTGTCTACTACTGCAGTTCATGATCAACGACAAAGAACTATCCAAGTAGCAAATGCATTCTTCGCAGTCTTCATACACGGGACATATGGGAATTTTTGAATACGTAAGTTGAGGGGTAAAGGCGGAAGTGCACTCGACTTTAGACCAGGTTTTGTTGTTAGCCGCGGTCCGAATGCAGTGTGAGGGTGGTAAACCTTGATTACAGGTCCCCGTGAGTGGGAGAAAAGTGTACGAAACGTAATCCCTGACCCGACACCAACAGTCGTCGTCGATTTCCACTTTCTGGATGCGAGAAATGTTTTTCAGAGCCTTGAAATCAGTTTTGTAAGGCAACTTGTCGATCAGGTAAAATTCTTTTAAGGTTTCCCAAGATGGATCTGAGAGATTGTGAACTGAAGATAAGTTTCGGACGTACAAGGAGTTGATTCTCGGTGGTGCCGCAATCGGGAGACTCTCGAACTGTGACTCGTCAGTGCAGTCCATTTGAATTCCGTCTGTTGATTGGTTTTTGTAGCAGTTACAACCACCGGGACACTGGGAATTGTTAGCACATAGTAAATCCCTTGGTTTTAATTGTGCTATGTTTTTGTTTTTCAGAAAAATTGGTTGATGGCATTTAGCTCCATTTATTGTTACATTTTGCGTGTCTAGCGCTTCAAGTAGACCTTTAAGGTGGCAATCGCACGTTAAATTGTTGTTGTTCAAGAATATTTGTAGAAATCCTTGAATATTAGCGTGGTCAATCGAGAAGATACGTATATTTTGTATTGCATTGCTTTCGAGGTACAGCTTCAGGAAATTTTTTCGAATATTTTTACTAAAAATGTCTAGTTTTTCGAGTCTGTTATATCTCACGTCAACGAGGCTTAAATTGGTAGGAATGGTCGCATTAAGGTGAAAAAGGAACTCGAGTGATGAAATCTTGTTATGTTTCAAGTCGAGCGAGATAAGAGAGGAAGGAAATGGAGCAAAGTTCCAAAATATCCTGCTTAATTGATTTCTTTTAAGTACGAGATGTTTGAGGTAAGGTAAATCAGATAATGAATTATTAATGTCCAGTAGTAAGGTCAAGTTGTTGCTGCTCAAATCAAGGACTTCTAACTTGGGAATCCCCGAAAAGAGGCCAAGTTGAAGGGCGCTCATCTCATTCTCACTTAAATTCAAGCTTACTAATTCACTAAGTCCTTCAAAAAAACCAGATTGAATTGAGGAAATGGAATTTTGGGACAAATCCAAATGTTTGGTTTTCCTCAAATTCCCAAAGGGATTTCCAATTAGTTCATTTTTGCTTTCTACCAAGGAGTGTCTCATGTAAACAAAAACAACAGATGTCCACAAATTGCTGAAATTACTCGACAGTGACTTGATTTGATTTTGTCCGAGATAAACAACAGTGGTGTTGATTGGTAAAATCGTAGGTATTTCAGTCATGTTTGCGTCATCGCAATCAACGAAAGTTTCGCTGTTTACTCTAGTGCAAAGGCACTGATAGGGACAATCAGTCGAATCACACGTCACTTTTTCACTCGTTGTTTGTTCAGCACTGCACATGACATTTGTCAATGAATACTTTATCTGTTGGCACAAGCAGTTATCAGGACGTTGACACGAAACATTTTTAGCAGCAACGTCCATCACAGACCTCAACACTGGCACCAATTGCGTGTTATTTGGACACAATTCCTTGTTGATAATCGATATCGGGAAAAAACTCGCACCGAAAATATGGATTGGGTTGTTGTTCAGATTCAAATGTACTAATTGGTGCATCAAATTAAAAGCGCTGTCTTGAATATAAGTCAATTTATTGTTTGACAAGTTGAGATGTTTCAAATTCGTCAATAGAAACAAGTCCTTTATCCATAATTGCTTTATTAGGTTATAACTCAAGTCCAAAGTCATTAAATCCTGCAACGCAGCACTCCATCCCGGTTGTATTTCCTCCAATTCGTTGAAACTAGCGTCTAAAATGGTCACTGCGCACTTCCCGCGTGTGAAATTCGCTGTTAGGAAACTTATTTTGTTGTGACTCAAGTTGTAAATCATTGATGGGTTGGCATTAAGGTTAAAATACTGCAATTGGTTATGGCTGACGTCTAACGAGTCTGTGCAAGACCCCTCGGTGCTAGGGGGAATGGACTTTAATCGGTTGTTCGATAAATCAATTTTTTGTAGATAAAGTGATGTAAACAGCAGATTAGTTGGCACATTGATTAATTGGTTCCTATTAAAGAGTAGAATTTCCAGCATGTGGCTGTTGACGACTAAATTCGAGGGTAAAGTCTCAAGTTTGTTGTTTGTCAACCCAAAGTACCTCAAAGATGGCGGCAAAGAGTCGTTGGAAAGCGAATTTAAGTTGTTGTCACTGAGTTCCAAAGTGTAGATGACGGAGCAATTCTCGATAACGTTAACTGGAAACGTTGTTAAGTTATTTCTTTTTAACTGGAAAAGACGTAGTTTATCACATTCGTCAAAAAGTTTGCTCGATACGAAAGAAATGTTGTTGAAATTCAAATTGAGTTCTTCTAAGTTTGTTAATGACGAAAACGCTTGATCAGGAAGTTGTTTCAGTTGATTAAACTGCAAGTTGAGAAATCGTAGTTTATTCGTCTTTGTTCTTGGAATTATGTTTTCAAGAGTGTGGAAAGAGTTTTGAGATAAATCCAAATCCTCCAACTTGTCGCAGTGACCGAACACTTGTGGGTCGAGATCGGAAATCTTGTTGTTGCTAAGCGACAGTGTCAGAAGGGAGTTGCAAGTGGAAAAAAACTGAGTTGGTAGCTGAGAAATGCGATTTCTGGAGAAGTCGATGTTGCTCAGTTGGGTGCACCATTTCATGAGTTCGGCAGACACGGTGTTGATTTTGTTGTTCATCAAAAGTAAATTTTGAAGTTTGCAAACGCCTCTAGTTGTAGTGAAAGTGATGTTCTGGACTTGTGATTTCGATATTCTCAGCATTAAAAGACCGCTGCATTCTTGTATTAATTTTGGGTCAATAAAGTTCAGCGATGTTGCCTTGTCCACGTTTAAGTACTGTAATTGGAAGTTGCACACGTCTGGTTGTAGAGACGTCAATCCGGATAACATGATTGACATCTTGATAGTGGCTGAGTTTTTCAATAGATTTTCAGGAAGATTGTAGGTCTCTAAGAAAAGAAATGAAATAAATAAAATTATTATTTTATGTACGGTAGTCAATAAATGAAGGAAATATTTAAATTTTGCAGTGTGTTGCAAAATTTGGTCGAGTGCCAAATCGTGATTTGACTCAAATGTGATAACGAGTGACGTCATTAAGCCGAATTCGTCGTAAATTTTCTTTTAGTTGCCAAATGTTTATTTCACAATATTTTTAAAATATTTTTTAAAATATTATTATTAAATTAATTTAAACGTGTTATTAAAATTATTAACAATTTTTAAGGTTAATAAAACTGTTTATATATTTTCTTAAATTCAAAAAAATCAATTCACACATCCTTACCATTCGTGAACACAGTAAAATCTCTTAAATCAGCTGTTTTCCTATCCGGATCATTGTCAAAGTGTATCCGTATCGACGTTGTGCGGGAAACATCACATTGCACGGACGGCGAACAGTCTTCGGGAATGCAGGTGCAATTCGAGAAAAATACATTCTGGCATTTATTATCCACTGTTTCTATCGCTCTTGAGGTGTCAGTCAAAATAAATAAAGCGGCGATCAAAACCAAAAAATACTGCAGCAAATACATGGTCTGCCTACTTCAATGCGGATATCTGATATTGCGGCAATAAAACAAAGTTTTTTAACCTGTAAACAACACCCATTGATTTCTTATAATCTTATCAGAGAACAAATTAAATTTTGTTTTCTACTTACCTCAAGTTATTTTCTCGCTGTGATTCGCCATAAGTTCAACAAACATTGTGAACCAGTTTTTGCTTGAAACCGTATAAAATAAACGGATGGAAATTCCCTTTTCCCCTTAGTTGGCGATTTGACGGTCAACCTTGACTCAAATGACATTTGCGGGAAGTGGACGAACAACACTTCTAGGAATTAGACACGTTTTACGTACCCTCGATTAGCGTTGGAAGCTTTTCTCACAACATTTATGTGCAAAACATGTAGAGGATATTGCGTGAATCTCACTTTTTGATGACGAATAGTGCTAGAGGCTATCGTTGACGAGATTTATTTTGTGATGGTCGTTGATTATTCGGCCATTGAGTGTTGCAGGAAAGCACTCGTGAAATAAAATTTTTTTTTTCCTGTTATCAATGTGGCAATTGACCTTGAAGAAATTTTTTTTCTCTCAAAGTTATCAGTTGTGAGAAAAATTTTAATGTCATAAAAAAATGTTTAAACTTGATGTAGAGAGTTGTTTACATAAAACTGGTAAAAGTAGTAAAAGACTGGTAATATGAATCTTAAATAAATGAATTTATAGCTTCCTATATTTTTATTAATATTAAGCTTAGTCGTCTTCTTGTACACGCAAAATAAATATTGATAATTGCAGGTACAGTATACAATGAAATAACTCCAGCCACGACTGGTTAAATGCAGTTTTAAAATTACAGCTGTAATTACTTTTAATGTTTATAATTACATAAGCAAATTAAAAAAGACAAAATATGCAATTTGTAACTTATCATTTCCAAAAATGAGTGAAAAAACTGGTAATATGAAGCCGGGTTTGGATTTTGCACCGTTAAATGTCAACTTTTGACTTTGGTTGAAAATTGCAAGCAGAAACACTTAAGTTTAAGATTGAGTAATCCACCTTTAAGCGATGTCTGGAGATGAACATATCTTGTATTTGGCTTGGAGATGCTGTCAGACCGGTAATTAAAATTTAATTGTATTATTATCTTTAGGACATGAAGTATATCGTAAATCACTTAATTTCACTTCTGGTTTCACCCACAGCAGACTGTTAGAAGATATTTTCCAATTTGATGAAATAATTTACCAATTGCCCTTGAAAACTCGATCTTGAATACTAGAAGCCAAAAATGCAGATTTTTACGCTGTTTTTCATCCTTCTTGTAATTGGAGCATCAGTCCAAACGGGGAGAAGGAAAGTTAATTGGAGGAAAAGGTTTGAAACAGTTGAGAAAAAACTCGACATTATTTTTGAGAAACAAGAAACATTTGAAGCGTTTATGGAAAACAAGTTTGGTGCTTTGACAGAGCGTGTTGAAGATATTTTTACGAATGTCACAAATGCATTTCAAAAACATTCACAGCCTGATTCAGTAGAAAATGTTAAAATGGCAGCGGACGAAGCAGTGATAGACAATCGGAATAAAACTGAAACGAGGCAGTTCGCTTCTGAAAGTGGATTTTCGCATCAATCGTGCGACGACGCGGTGCAAATCTTGAAATCAATGGAGAAATCGATTGAACAAATGCACAAAAAAGAAATTCGTCGTTTAATTCGCTTACAGCTGACGTTAGATGATAATTTGAATGGTAAAATGTTGATGACTGCACCTGCACCTGTACATCTGCCAGATAAAAAAGAAGACGAATCTTGTCATCAAATTGATAATTCTATTAAGAAGATGAATGATAATTTAGAACGCGAGCATAGGGATCTTCAGCAAGGAGTTAGTTTATTGCAACATCAGATGTCGTTGGATATGGGAACAGGACTCCGAGCCATGCAGTTAGATATTCTTCAATGTACTCGATCGGTGACGGAATTGCATAAAAGTTTGAGTTAGTATTCATTTAATTTTTATTTTCTTATTTATTTGTTTTCCTTATTGCTGTGATGAAAAAAATACCATTAAGGAGTTTATTGACCTTATTTTATTAGGTACTAAGTGCCCTTGTAATTTGATCACCAAACGTAAAGATAAAAATGTGGTTTATGTTTCAAAAAAAAAAATCTAAATATTTTGTCTAGTTAATAGCAAATTTTGAATATATTAAGTTTCCTGATTTAAAAAAAAATAATAATCAAAATTGCGTTTTTAAAAATAGAATTTTTATTTATTTTTCAAGAAGATAAACCCTTTCAAGAAAATTGCATGTTTTCTTCCCCATGTGTTATTAAAAATTAATTCCAGTTAATATTTCGTAAACTGGTTTTAGGAAATTTTCAAAGAAAGAAATCCTTTTTTTGGTGTTTTTGATTAAAGTACGAATTAAAATTCTTAAATTAAGTGCCTTTTCACACCAAAGGAAAGAGGAAAAACTTTCAGACCGTTTTGGTGTAGTTATTTAAAAATTCGAATTAAAAATTAAAAATTTTTAATTTTTAATTCAAATTTTTAAATGGTTTTAGGAAAATTAATTTACTAACAGTTTTAAAAATAAACATTTATTTCCTAATTTACCAGATGCATATATCAATCAATCTTTTGATTATTTTCAAGTTGGTCTGTCCAAACGCGAAATTAGCAGCAAATTCGACCACAATTTTAATATGCAACAAGACCAACCCTCAGTTTACATCTTCAACAGACATCCTACACCTATTGGAAAGACAAATGATTATCTGCAGGAACTACCAATACCAAACATGAAAGTCGTATCAGCAGTACTGAATGGCCGACCGAAAAGCTGCGCTGAGATTTACCATAAAGGATTTCAGAAAAGCGGCATATTTAGCATATGGCCTCAGTTTAATTCATCAGCCAGATTGCAGTTGTACGTTTACTGCGATATGGCTACTGAAGGTGGCGGTTGGACGGTACATCAAGTTTTTGTCATTTATAAAAAAAAATACAAATTTATTTTTATTTTATAAAAATATTTTCCAGGTTATTCAAAGACGTGGCGATTTCGGTGGCGAGCACGAGAACTTCACCCGACTTTGGTCCGAGTACAAAAGAGGCTTCGGACACGTGAGTCGTGAATTCTGGTTAGGCCTCGATCCCATATTCGCCCTCAGTAACCAAGAACCGGTCGAACTGAGAATTGAAATAGAAACGTGGAGAAACCAAACGAGATTTGCAAATTACGAAGAATTCCAAATAGCGGACGAGAGCGATTTCTATCGTCTCACGGTTGGTAATTTTACGGGTGATGTCGAGGATTGTTTCACTTCACACCACAACGGCGTTAAATTCTCAACCCTCGACAGCAACAACGCCGGCCACGTATCGCGACAGTGCGCCAAATATCAAGGTGAAGGCGGCGGATGGTGGTACGATAACTGCTACATGGTCAAACTGAATTCCATCTACTATCCCCAAGGGGACGTGGACAGAGGTCAGGGAATTCAATGGCGGTGCTGGAGCGGGTATTGGTATTCCCTCAAACACGTAGAAATGAAGGTTCGGCCGGTTTGTTTTCATAATTGCGATTAGACGTGTAAAAAACATGTTTACTCCATCAAATGCACGATTATAAACATACAAAATCATCTCTGCAGTGGAATTAAATTGTAAAAAATATTTCAACATTTCATGTCCGTTAATAAATTAAGAAAAGTAAAAAAAAATTTTGTTTTTATATATATAAAAGAACATTTCTTTGGTCTCTTATATAAAAAATACCACATGGGAAAAAAATAAGATAAAAACACAACACTTGAGCATAAAGTCTTGAACCGAGGTCATCAAGGATGCGTTTTTGTATGGAAGAATGTTTAAGCAGAAAATGTGGCATTTTGTGTTTCTTCTCGGTCAATATTTGACGAAGAATTCCTGCGAGTGCAGGTTGGAAATTGCGTTTGCAAACTCGATGGTCACTCGGTCCAGCCACGTCACGCATTTTGGATAAATGCAACCGCCTTCGAAGTAGCCTAAATGTCCTCCATGTTTGGTCAGAATAAATGCACTTCTGTTATGAGTTTCTAAACAAAAAAAATTTAAATAAAAATTACAAATTTTAAAATTAAAAAAAAACCTAAACCTACCGATAAATCGTTTAGGTGCGATCCACAGATTAGCAGGCACTAATGGATCATCAGCTGCATTCACGAATAACATGGGTATCGTGATCTATAAATACAAAAATATATATTACAATTATTATATTTACAGGTGCACTGTTTGTGCTGACATGAGTTTACATCATTCATGTATGTGGCGCAGCTGTTATCTTTGTAAAAATCAGCGAGGGACGAATAACCCCCGACTCGCCTCGTGTACAATTCATCGAAATCAAACAACGTTTGAGCAGCGAAGATTTTCTTCTCGTCCAACCCAAAGCGCTGCTTCACTTCTTTCTGCAACAGGATCTCCTGAGATCGCGCTAGCAAACCCTTCATTGTTTCGGTTATCACCCATAAATACAAACGACGAAGGTTTTCCCATTGGATTAACAATGTCTGAGCTCTAAAAAAAATTAAAATTATTTAATTTATAAATAAAAATAAAAATAAAAATAAAATAAATCTTTAATACCGTTGAGCGTCGTATCCTTGACAAACACTTATTCCGCAAATAAGTCGATCGGAACGCGTTCTCTTCTCACCTAGGTACTTAGTAATTATATTACCACCTAGGCTAAAACCCACTAATATTATCGTGGTGTTAGCAAAGATACGAAGCAGGTATTGTATCATCTGATGATATTCTTCTGTGCCACCATATGTGAAAATGCGTGGCGTTGATAATTTGACATCGGTTAGAACACCGATGTGATTTAGAACTGCACATCTGTATCCGTTCTTTTGTGCGTTCTCCACGAATGTTTTGATGTAAAGAGACTCGCTCGAATTGGCAATGCCGGGACAAATCGCCAATGTGACGTCATCTAAAAAAAAAAAAATTCAGAAATTAATTTTTATGATCTAATTGCAGATATAAAAATAAATCACGTTTCTCTGAATGTGGCACTGAGGACTGATAAATGTCAAACGAAACAGTGGCCCCGTCAGGCAATACGACGCAGCATCTGTCGTATTTAAGTAAAGGGCAGTTTATTCGTCCTATGATCCCATGAATTATCGTTTGTAGATGACCGCTTCGGCCCCAGAGGGTCGGAGGTGTGTAACTAGATATTTATAAAAATAGAAAATAATATTAGTTACAGCATAGAAAATTATAAAGATGACAGCGAAATAAATGGACTTTGATATTTATTATCAAATGTTGCGTAATTTTTGTGGTAAATTAAATCCAATTCAATCCACTTTATAGATGATGCACGTGACTATGAAGTGACCTTTTCAAATGGGAAGTAAACTAATTCCATTAAATAGGCTTAAGTTATTACCTCAATTACGAGGCATGACCAAGGCAATGTAGAAAAAATAAAATACCGGCATTTGTTATATGCCGGCAAACAGCTGTTGTTTTAGAATAACAATAATTTTTTACATTTTTTTGCGTCGCAGTACAAATTTTTTTAAATTTTTTAAAAATTTTTTCTGCTTTTACAAAAAAGAACGCATGCATCCATTCATGGTAATACGAGACTCGAGACTTACATTTCTGAAAAAGTCGGGCACGCCCTGAGAATTGCATCTAAAAATTTGGAATCGCTGCAATGTAAAGTTGGTTTGTCTGGAATGCTGGCTAAATTGAAAAGCCTCGCCAAAATACATAATATTAAGGCTGTGATGAAGAGTAGAAAAGCCGACATAATGTGATACGAATGTAGAAAATGCGGTACCCTCAATGCATTCTCTCCAACACTTGTCAAATG
>JAQFZP010002239.1:0-14473 GCA_034695745.1 Geophilus truncorum | reverse complement strand
AATAGATTCGCTCGAGTTGAATATTAGAAGAGGGTCTCGATCTCTCGTACCGTAATCAGCACTATGACGGGAGCGGCAGGAGACGTACCATTTTTTGGGTCGTCGTTTGAAGGGAAGTCTTTCAGCTTGGCTTATGATTCAGGAAAGAAAAAAGGGGTACGTAATATAATAAATAGCTTAAATACTATTTTTGCGTGTGCGGTTTCTCAGCAACACACCTGCGTTGCAGCGAAACCGAATTAGCTAAGGAATCAAAAAGCACTTTTTAACGACTTATTTACTCTCTATACGCTTGAATACAATTTAAAAAAATTTTATATGTCTTATTATTTATTATTTCCTTTTCCATTGAAATATGGGTGCTCGTGGCTTTAAATATCAAACAAAAGTTTTGATACGTAATAAAACAGGAAATCTCTTCTTTTTTTTTTTTAAGGTGTTCAGGGTCATTAAAACAATTAAATTGTAATGTAATAAGTATATTTCGAGTAAAGATAAATCTAAAAGACATCATTAATTTGGTTAAAAAAAAGAATTTGCAATTAATTCTTCGAATTTGCATTCCTAGAATTAAATGATTATTCATGAATAATTCATCATAGCTACTTTTTCTTGAGTTTTCACAACACTGAATAAATCGAATTTTAATTTACACTTGCAGCTATGTTCAGAAGTATCGAAAACGCTTTCGATCGCCACAGTCGCGGCCGCTTTGGGTTGCGCATTACCAGCAGGCTACAACTTCAGTGTACTCAATGCACCACAATCAGTAAAACTCAAAAAATATTTAAAAAATAAAATAAAAACTAACTAAATAAATTTTAGATTTTACAAGAATTCTGTAATAATACCATCAGTGCCAAATTAGAACGACCATTAGCTGCTCACGAATTAGAATTAATTTGGTCATGTATTGTAGCCGTGTTTCTTTTTGGAGGAATGATTGGCGCAGCGGTGGCTGGATGGGTCTGCAACTTGATGGGACGGTAATTTTATTAAACGATAATAAGTAAGAATAAATATTTTATATGTGCAATTACTTTTTAGGCGGAGGTCTTTATTATTTAATCAGTTATTTGGCCTTGGATCTGCAGTTTTATTCGTAGGTTCGAAATCAGCTGATTCGATCGAAATGATTTTCCTTGGGCGTATTTTAGCTGGATTTTACAGTGGTATTATATGTTTGGATAATTGATTTGTGTTTGAGAGTCATTAAGTTTATGATTTAAATTTAACTTTGTTTGATTTAGGATTTACGTTCGGAGCCGTTCCGGTTTATCTTACTGAAATATCACCGGTGTCGTTAAGGGGTGCTTTAGGTGTAATACAACAACTCGGGCTTAACGTTGGAATTCTAATAGCTCAAGTTCTAGGTCTTAAACATTTATTAGGTATAAAATAATTTTTTTTTATATTTTTAAAAAAATTTAATATTAAAAATTAAAATTTATTTCTTTTTAGGAAATGAGGATTGTTGGCATTATTTGTTGGGTGTTTTTGCAATTCCCATTGTTATATTCTCATTATTTTTGTACTTTTGTCCCGAAAGTCCTAAATATCTGTTTATTATCAAAGAAAACCAAGCTGCAGCTATTACTGGTATGATTTCTTTGCGTGTCGAGACGAGGAAGTTGTTAAGCCTTACTTATTGTAACTCACCTTATTGATTTTTCATTTTTCATTTCCAGAACTATCGCGATTACGAGGCAAACCTGAAAATCAGCTGCAGAATGATGTCATTGAACTGCGGGAGGCAATGAAGGTTCACACGTCAGAACCGAAATGGAGTTTAATGCGATTACTGCGTGCACGTGAATTACGTTTACCTCTTATACTTTTGTGTGTACTGCAAGGCGTGCAGCAGTTAAGCGGAATTAGCATTGTAAGCAGTTTTAAACAGACAATTAAATCGATACGGTACTCGATTATAATATTTTTCTATTTCTATTAGGTTTTTTACTACTCAACTAGTATTTTTATTAAAGCTGGAATTTCGGAAGAAAACAGCCAATATGCCGGTATTGGCGCATGCATAATTAATTCCATTATGGCAACTTTAGCGGTAGATACAACGTAAAATATGTAAATATTTAAAAAATTTATTTATCTTTTTCGTTGCAGATGGTTTTTGTTAGTAAATACACACGCCGAAGTTTATTGCTGATAAGTCTCACGGGAATTATCATCTTCTTATTGGTGCTTACAGTTTCACTGAATGTGGAGGTACCGTAGCGTTTCGTTTTTTCACTTTTTACAATGGTGGGGTCAAATTGAGGGTTAAAAAGTGACAAATGGTTAGGCTCCACTACACTGCATATTGCTTAACGTAACAAGTTTGTTGTTTTTTTTTTGTTGTTTTTTTTGTTTGTTTTTTTGTTTGTTTGTTTGTTTAATATGGCATTATGGGAATGTGTAAAATTTTAAGGGTCCTTGGTTGTCTATCACTGTGATGTATTATTTATTTATAGACTGAAGGACAATGGATGTCAATTGTGGCTGTAGTAGCTCTTCTGAGCTATGTTCTCTCATATGGAATAGGCTTAGGTAAGGCTATTTTAGCAGAAGAAAATGTGTAAAAATGTATTTTTCTGCTGAAGTCATCCATTGGTATAAAAAGTCATCCGCGTCCGCGTGATAAAGCAATGAACTGACAACTGATCAGTTATAATTCATTCCCGTGTGATTGGATTAACCCCCTGTGTGTTTGAACTTATACTTAGTGATGGGCGAGGTCGTATTGTGATTTGAGAACCAGAAGTTCAATTTTTAAAAATTTTTATTATTTGTTGTTTGTGACGTACCGGTACCGTAGTCTAAACAACGAGTTGTGTTTAGATTTGGAATGTGGTATATGGAGTGTTCTCTCTTTACAGGACCAATTCCATTCTTCATAGGGGCTGAAATGTTCAAACAGGGTCCGAAACCAGCTGCTATGAGTATCGGTTGTTGGCTCAACTGGACGTGTAATTTGATTTACGCCATAATGTTTCCAACGCTACAAGTAATTAATAACAATAATATTTAAAGTTTAGTTGAAGTGGTCTGCCACCTAGTGTTGAAATTTGATACTAAGAGAATTTTTAGTTCTAGAAATAATTAAATATTCGAGGTTTACTCTCGGTAAATTCCAAATTTCAACACTATGCGGCGTTGTCATCTTCATTTTTTAATATTATTTTTATTTTTATCTTAGACAATTATAGGTGCATATAGCTTTCTCATCTTTCTCACTTTCGTCGCCCTAGCGATGAGTTTCATCTATCGAAATCTTCCTGAAACTAAAGACAAAGATATTTCTGAAATATCAAAATATTTTGCTGATTTGCACAATCAATACGACGATAAAATCGTAACCAAAGAAGGCGAGGTCATGATTGCTCAGGCTCAGAGTAACGTTTGAAATACAGTAACTTCACAAATTCTAATAAATATTTTAATTTTTGTAATTACAATTTAATTGTAAAATTTGCATCTCATTAATGTAAAAGAAAAAAGGAAACCAGAGATGGCATCACAGATTATTTTTTTAAAATATCTACTTCTGCCTTTCGACCTGTGGCATCAGGGATCAGGGTGGTACTTACCGTAAATCTGATGTATACCGGTGAGAAATAATTTTTCCAATGTTTATTCCTTTAAATTGGAAAGCACATTTTACAAAATAAAAAGCCTTATGTAAAAGAAAATCTATTTAATTGTAAAATTGTTCGCATATGTTTATCACTTTAAAGCAGACAAGAAGTCTTCCAAATGTTCTTTTCTCAATAATAAAAATTCATTTTTTATTAATTGTTTATCTATCTATTTTTATAAAACTCCAAAGTTCGATACACACTCGAAACAATTTTAACTTGCGTCTTGCTGATCGTGATCACCGTAGAAAATTTTTCGCAACTCCTCCCAATACATGAGCGTTAACACAGTGTGTGGCCCTACCCGGAGATAGGACGCTCCAAATCCTTTATAAAATCCCCAAATGCCTTCTTTGGTATACATTTTACATATGCAGTCGAGCATTCCGCTGTAAAGAAGACCTCTTCCTTTTGCATCTACACCTTGATTGTAGATTCGAGTCGACACAACATCTAGAGGCGTCATGGCTGAAGTAATGACAAGACCACTGAGCATACTAGCTGCGACTTCGCCATATATACTGTCGGACGGACAACACTCCAGCTGTAATTGTTTAAACGTATGGTACTGGTACAGTAAATGTTATGACAGGTGTTTCGGTTTGTTACTTTTACTTACGTTTAAGTCAGCAATGTACTCTTTAGCTTTAGTATAGGAAGTCAGTTGCGCGGCTGAACCCAATGAAATTCGAGGTAAAGCAGCGGTTGCTCCTCGCCAAAGACCTGGAATGCCGCTTTCGATGTAGATACGCATCAGGGCTGAAACGAGACCTCTGTGATGATGCTGATAACCAACTGCAACTGCTGTGTTCTTAGATTCGCACTGGAAATGGGTTTTGATCTACAAGAAAATACAAATCAATTGATAAGTTCTATCTTCTTTAAACGGTTTAATGAGATGTCATTTTTCCTCATCTTTAATTGCGTAATTTGACAATTTATTAATTACCGTACCGTACTCGGGAAAAGTGTCTAAGTTGAGTAATTAACGTAAAGATACTGTATACTGGGTATTACCCAGTACCGTAATTGTGAAATTATAGAAAATGTTACCGTACTGGTACCGTATGTTAAAATTACCAAATAGAATGGACTTGAAATAAATCCTCCGACGCATCCAGCAAGAGCAGCAGCCAGAGTAGTTTTTATTAAAGAAACCTCATTGTCGGTGTTAGCCTTGATTGTATGTCCCATGTTTACAATTGTTTGATATACTCCCAATCTTGTTCCGTTCATTAGCATTTGATAAACAAGTGCAGACGTCAATCCGTTTTGCAAAGACATGATGCCGTCATTTTGAGCAATAACATAACCAGCGTGAAAAACATTTTTGTAATGCTTTGTGTAGAGACCTTTTTTTTGAAGTTCTCCTTGGAGTTGCATACGAGTTTTTACTACTTCAAAAGGATTGCTGACTAATACAGCTCCACATGCTGCCAAACCGCCTAAAAAAAATTCCATAGTTAAGGCATACGATCGAGTGATTTACTGTCAAATTTTGATGCAAAGGACCAAAAAATTACGACAAATTTTATATTTAAAACTGATGGCGACTTTTCTTTTTAACTAAAGTGGCGCCACCTACAGTATTCAAGAATGCAAAGTGCAAGATAAAAATAATGAGATAAACAATGTGGTTTAAAGAATTAAGCATTGACGCAGAATGATTTTGTAAATAAAAAAAATAAGAACAAATATCATGTTATTTATTATTATTTTTTTATTTTCTTTCTTTCTTTCTTTATTTATTTAAAACTAATCAAATAATAGTGAAATCTTTTATAAAACGTCTTTTGTTACATTTTGTGAATGAACTTCAGTAAGACAATAATTTACTCCAATTCCAGTTTAATTCAAAGAACAACTATAAAACTTGATATTTCTTTTAACCTATTTATATTTAAATTTATGTATATATATATATATTTTAAAACAATCACAAAATTTAAGTGTCAATTTTGTACACACAATCTCAATGTTGATTGAATTGTTTAAATACATTAACCAAATTTGTCGCACGTTTGTCTAAAACTCATGAAACTACTTCACACAGTTTTAAAAATTCAGCCTTCAAGATGACTTTCGAACAAGGTCATGTGCCCGGAAATTAGCTTCTTTCCGTCAATGATACCTGTAATACATTCCGCCCGACCAATTACAGTTCTACAACTCATCACGTGATGCAACACATTATGCTATCGCTGGCACAAGTAATCGTCTGCTTTTAAACACGACATTTCACCTCAACTCGTCTAGCCACTCGGTATTAAGGTATGGGTTTCAATTCTTTAATAATCCATCAAAATTAAACGCCTAACATTAAATATCTGCTCTAGGAAACCTTACCGTACCTAACTAAATTTGTTTAAACCATTTAACAGTGTAATTACCAGCAATTTTTTTGCTATTTCAGGTATGACACCGAGCGGAGTCGAAACAACATATTTCCTGATCAAGAACCACATTTAATTTCATTCTCACTTCATTCATCTCGCTGTTCTGGAAATGGTTGTGTGCAACGGAACCACTCTTGTTTTATCTCCGTCCGTCGTTCCCGTGCCAGCGCCGGTTGCAGCGACGGTCGCACAAACAACGGTCACGGCAATACCCCAATACATCGCGGCGGCACCTCCTCCACCGCCGCCCGTGTCTCATCCCATTCCTGTGCCTTCGTTTTGGGCCAACCAAGCTTAGTAAGTATTATTTTCACTTTTGTTGTTACCGGTACTCAAAAAAAAAAAAAAAAAAAAAAAAATATGAAGGTAACAATTACGAGGGAAAAATAGTTGCAGTGAAGCGTTACATCAATAAGTCTTCAAAGTGTTTTACAGACAATAGACTGCAGTCAAGATGAATATCAAGCAATGCATAAAAATAGTGAATACTGACCTGCTAACACTGTCCTATTTCATTCCATTTCTGACTATTCATTCATAGAATTATTATCTGTTTATAAACAGATAATAATTCTATGAATGAATAGTGATGATCCATCCAATCAATCGATAAAAGATTATTCTTAATATATTAAGAATAATCTTTTATCGATTGATTGTAACTTTTCCTCTTGATAATTTCAATGCGAGAAAGTGATTGAATTGAAAGAATGCAATTGAATGCAAATTGAGTGGTTTATTTCACATCGGTCATCACGAACCTGTATTAATCCTCGATTTTTACTACCAATTTTATATCCGTTTATGAATGTAGCAACAATTCGGTGCCCTCTTTAGTCTTAAATAAACATTTACGCAAACACAGAACGCAATGTGGAGCGAGACACGTGTCGTGTAAATCAAATAAAAGACATAAATATTAAAATATTATATGCACTTTGTAAACATACAAGGCAGAACGAATATTATTCCAATAATTAACACTTGCAGGGTGTTGTGAACAACCATTGTGGTAAAAGGTCGCGGGAAAAAGTTGAGTATTTTTTTTTTGTCGCGAAGATGATGGAAATAAAAAAAGGGACGAGTAAATAGATATTAAAACTGTGGTGGATCTCTGGTAAAAGCTAGCTAAGAGCGGTCGCCACTCGTCCCGACTTTTTAATGAGGTAGAAAAACGAGGTACTTAAAAAACTTGACAAAAGCCATCTTCTCGTTTGAACACACAATCTCAGACCTCTTGTCTCTTTGACAAACATTTTCAGGCGTTCTTACCTCAGTTTTGCTGTTTTTATTTCCGCTTCGTGTGACGTAGTGTTCGTCAAAAACGCGCAAACCCAAACAACAGAAAGAATTTATGGTGTTGTAAAACGACCCGGGATGTTCATTATCTTTCTGCATTTACCTTTTTCTATTTTCTTTATTTGTATTTTACTTTATTTTATCGGTTTTTGATATTTTTATTAGAATAAATCAAGCAGAAAGGGGAAAACTGTGCAAATGGACACCAATCGCCTTTTCTTTTTTTTTTTTAATAAAAGAAAAATAAAAAAAGAGATTACGTACCACACCTAATTTATTTTTGAAGCTTTTTTTAATTGTTATTGTCAATAAGGAAAATAAAAAGAAACTTGTTTGCGACATTTAAAACCTCTTATTTTCCGACCCGGATAATATTTTTCCTGGTTTAAAAAAAGTCATGCATTCGAGCGGAGATAATTGACAAATGGACAATTATTTTTCACCACTCAATAGGAAAATGAATATTTTTGTTTATTTAATCATGACTTTGTCTTTTGTTTTTTAATTTTTTTATAGTGGCATGGAAGCTGTGTGGTATGGGGAGTTCTTACGACTTTTCCAGCGTTACCCGCAACGATGGCATTTAATTCCGTCCGGAAGTCGCCCTGGTGGCAATCACTGGGAAGAGTTTCGGGACGGTGCAAAAGTCAGATTTTGTTGCCAGGTGAAATAAAATTTTCGATTTTAGACATCACCAGTCATTTATAGTCACAAATTAAGAAACAAAAAAAAAAAAGAAACAAAGTAATTGATTGACATTTTTTCCGTTTCTTTTAACGCTTAATGCCCATTTAGGATTGTGGTCATGGATGGACATCCATGAAGGGAAGAGTTATGTTCTGGTTCTTTCTCGACGTGTTTTTGAGTGAAGGTTGGATTTTATTTCAATTGTTCGGTCAACGATGTCTAAAATGCAACACAAACCAATTTGAAAATTCAATGTGGTATCCAGAAGAGGTGGTCAAGGTATAAATACCATAAAATTATTATTTTATTTTATTTTTATTAGACGTCTTTATTTACTTACATTAGGTAATGACCAACGTATGCAATCGAGTGGCCGAGGTTTATTATGGGTTTCCTCAATACCCACAACGCAGTGCGCGTCGCCCAGGACGTCCGAGAAATCCTCATAACCGCGACTTGTGTCAGGCTTGTCACGAAGGAGTTTGCAACGAAAGAAGGTGATGTATAACTCGGTGCAAAACTACGCAAACGTAAGGTTTACATTTAAATTAAACTCCATTTGAAACGAAAATCATAAGTTTGATAAATATTCGTTATCAGTCGTACTGATTACTGAAAAATCTTAAATAATTAATTATCAACCAGCTGAAAGCACCGCCTTAACATCTTGTTGCGCTTCGCTGCAATGCGAGCCAAAATGTGATCGAGTTTAACTATCACTCACATTCATTTCTGTGAATCAATTTAAAAATATCAAAATATATTTTTCTCTTTATATTATTATAATTAATATTATTTAAAAATATAGATGACAAAATCACTATGTGAATTTAGAAATATTTGAAATTATTATTATATACATGCATCTATTTTTTAGAAAAATATACTTATTTGTTGTCGTTGTTCACAACAAATCATTAGCAGTTTATTATGTATATATAAATAAAATAACCAAATCAACATTTATAACTTTTAATTCTAAATTTTCAAAATAAATAAATTAACACCATCAACTTTCGTATCCCTTTATTTTATTATTTATGTAATGTTACACAAAGAATGTCAATGCAGTAGACGCGCTTAAAAATCTTAACCATTAATCCAAGATAAAAACCTTTGTACAAAAATATTCCTGGTGTGTAGATTAACTGAACCATTGCTGAATGCTGAGTTTTGAAAAAAGAATTTCTAGATTCGTATATTTATCAACACAACAAATGTTATTGCTTTTAACATGTCTATCTTATTGCTTCATATTTTTTCTACTTAAAAAACAAAAGAAATGTCAGCAATGGCTGGCTAAAATATTGGAAAATAATAATAGCTAAACATGAAATGAGGTTAGAAACAAGTTGCATTGATAGTGACACAATAATTACACTCGAAAAAAAAAGTCAAAAACCAGATTATTATTATTATTATAAGACTAACACAACATAAATATATTTATAATAATAAATATTTCAAAATTTAATATTCAAAAAGTTAAAATTTGGTAAGTCAGACTGGGGTTGGGATCACGTGATAAACGGATTTAGTTTCTTGAGCATATACACGGATGTTATATATTTATATATAATTTATTACGCGCTTAACTATTGCGTGTAATTCCAGCTAATAAATTGATAAACCAACCCCCAGATCTAGAAAAATGGTTACAATCAGGGTAGAAACTACAGTACGGTATTTCTATTTAACTACCGAGCTATTTATGGAAGACATAGCCCTGTTGCCATAGTTACAAAGCTCTTGTTTAAATCCACGGTTTGCAGAGAAATTCCTTAACAAGATCAAAGTCACAACCACCGTTTTAGGAATAGATTATAAAGATTTAATTTTTTTCCCCTCTTTTTCGTATATAAAAAAAATTGGAAGCACTTGATGACGTTACAAAATGTAATAAAAAATGTAAAAAATTAAATTAGAAACAATGTGCTAAATACAACTTGTTCGACTTACAGCATGGAATTATGCCGATATAATGAAATGAAATAAAAATAAACTATGCTTAATTAAGTTATAAAAAAGAAAAAAAATCACAATGGAAAATGGATTTGCTTTGTAATCTTCACAGACTAGTTGTTAATTTTAACAAGTTAGATAAAATTTCTCTTAATTTAGCTTCAACAATTTTTATTTTGTAATTATTTTGATTTACCAATCAAAATTTTTACTAAACTTAACAAGAAAAACGCCTAATTTCAGTTAATTGTACAAAATGGAATTCAACAAATTTAAATTGTGAATAAATATAAAATTTGTCACTTTTTCTCAAATTTTTGAATGAGCAAGAATGTTTCAAATGATTAATAAGATCCCTAATTTTCGGAAGAGCTCACTATCCCACTAAGTAGATACTCAATGTTAAAAGAATAAAAACTTTGGCGTTTGTTTTCTCTTATTTTTACATGTTATATTTAAGTACGCTGCTATTGAGCACTCCTACAGCCCCGTACAAAGCTGACATAACGTCCGATAATTCATATTTCAATCGGGAAATATATTTCCCGGGAAACTGGTTTTGAACACTGTGGTTCTTCAGTGAGTTCACCAACTGAGGAAGAAAAATTCCTTTGCTTTTGTTGTCCGGATCTGGCCCAAATAGTACATGTCTATAAAATAATTAATTTAATCTAGATATACGTGTACACTATACAAAGAATATTTTATTTACTAACCCGTAATAAACTTTATATATGTCGTCTGAATGAGGCGAAATCAATGATCTTTCAAGTTCCATTGCTCTATCGTTATATTCGTGATATCCTAATAATTCTCTGTAGAGAAAAATTTATTATTGTAGTTTGAATTTCAAGTGACAAAATTTGTAAAACACTTACTCGTGTTCATTTACAGACTGGAAGTTGTTATGGAAGTCTGAACACGCTTTATCGAAAGCTATAATTGCAGTTTCAAGATCATCGATAGAAACATTCAAAGCAGCAAACGTGGAAGAATACATTTCTTTAAATTTCTGAAACTCAGTTGCAACCTTCACGCCATAATCCTCTGTGTTCATTGGCAGTTTAAGTGAATCAGATAACTCGAGTGCCAAACTGGCCAACAGCTTTGACATTGTAGTTGCCTTTTCGAATCTCGGGTCCACAAACGTTTCAAAAGCTTCAAAGTCATCGTATGCTGAATGCGATAACTTGTAGTCTGGAACTAAATCTTCATTTTCAAAGCATAAATGTAATGACGAAATTCCGTGACCGCTCATAAAACTAACGTAATCAGATTCGCCTCCCAAGATTTCCAATCTGAAATTACAGTTACTTAAATAATTTTTATAAAAGGGGGGAAAATAATTCCTACTGAGGTTCAATGTTTTCAGTAACAACGGTGTGCATTGCCAACCAGTGATGGTACGAGTCCTCTAAAGGCTTCTCCTGAGATGCAGTTGTAAATGCTTGGAATAAAAGAGGACTGCCCATAGCTGATAAAACTTCGGTACCAACAATAGCTGCATCTGTGTTAATATATGCCAAAGCCCGGCTAACTAACTCCTGTCTGTGTTTCTGTAAACATTTTAAAAAATTTATTAATACAACGCATCAAATTGATTGACTCAATAAACTCACCTCTATCCATTCTGTTGAACCAATCATTCCAAACTCCTGAGCGTCCCACAGTGCAAACACGAGTGTTCTGCCTGGTCGCCAGCCTGATAATTAATATAATATTAATTACATAATCGGTTTAGCATATTGAATAATTATAAACCTGTATGCGTGAATTGGCCAAGTGCATGAACCATTTCTAGAAAAGCTGCCAAACCTGTTCCAGGATCACCAGTGCCATTGGTCCACGAATCGTAATGGTTTCCAAAAATAATATAACGGTCAGGTTCGACTTTTCCTTTTAGATTTCCTATCACATTGAAAATGTCTTCCTCTTTAAATTCGTTATAAATTATCATTTCCACAGACCTAATGGAATTTTTAAATTATGATCGATTCTTTCTTTTTTGAATCTTTTAGAAAGTATTTACAAATCTTTATCCAGATGACCAGGACCAACCGAATAGCTGATGTTGAGTCCGCCTTTCCAACTACTATCACCTTGCGGACCGGCCATTCCACTAATAATTTAAAAATTTCAATTATGGTAATGTGCCTACAGTTTAAAAATGCATAATTTTACTTCATGAATTTCAGAGCATTATTATAACTGATGGGTTGCACTGGAATTCTGGCAACAGAAAACATCAATGGCTTCTCCCTGTATGCACTCTCTTTGTAAAATAAAAATTAAAAAACAAAAAGATGAAATATAATTTTTGAAAAATTAAATCAATTACAAACCGATTGATGGTTGAATGGGAGTACTAGGGTCTCCAGGTAAGTTGTTTAAAGTGCCTCTGATTACTCCATCTCCAGGCAGACCAAGACCCTTTGGATAAACGGGCATTCCATTAACGTAATCAATCGGATCTGGATAAAGTAATGCACCAACTATTCCATAATCCTCGGCAAATTGTATCTAAATGTAAATTATTTAGTAAGTGACCACTTTTACACATAAGTGCATTGATTTACTTTGTTTGCAATATTTATTTGACCCATTCTCATGATAGCGATGTAACCGGTGAGATTAATACTTTTATTAACTTGCAAATATTCAAAATCCTCTCTTCGGCCGTAGTTAATGTACACTAATTTACCCTAAAAATTAAATACATTAAATAAAAATTAATTGTAATTAAGTTAGAGAGTGATAAAAACCTGAGCTGTTCCATTTGGCGAGTATGCTAAGTATGGCCGTAAATCTGGATGAAGTTCATCATCTCCTGATTCTGACGCAGTTTTCAGAGTGCTGTTGTTGTTCTGGTTTATCAGATGGACAACGTTTGGTTTGTTGCTGTGTAATAAAGTGCAAACATTGACTTTATGATAGCAAGATCTAAAAATAATTCAACATACTTGGATGGAAATGATAACATGACTTTAAATTTTTCAATGTGCACATTATTGATTCCCCACGACTCCCATAACTCTTTAATGTGATTGGCATATTTCTCATTTGCTGGTTTTCCTGCTATGTGAGGTTCCAGTGTGTAGTTTCTATTAATTGACAAAATTAATTATGTTTATTTAATTTTCCTTTTCCGCAAAAACCCACCTTAGAAATTGTTTAATATTATCAACTTGAATCAAGTCTAACACTTTCTGTTTTTTGCCAGGTGTGGTCATGTAAGACGGATCTTCATAGTGATTAAATGCCACTGTTTCTTTAGCCACTTCTTTAGAAACAACTCCTCTTCTGAGAAAAAAACCAGTGATTAAACCTAAACAAAATACCAGCAGCACCAGCAAAACCTGTGGAAATATACCAAATGTTGAATCATTTGCTAAAATTGACATAATAGTTGGTACAAACTGGTTATTAAATCAACTGCTGACTCATTTATTTTAAAAAGTCACTTTACTTTGCTCTAAATAATACGTAACAAAAGGTAATGAAGAAAGCATAACTCGAAATTTAAGGTACTAAGCTTTGCGTTTGGAAAAAAGCCAGCTTCGCAATGGCATGTACAATAGCAATAGAAATAAATATTTTTAATACCTTAATAACTTTGCCTTTTGTACCGCTCAACCATCCATCCTGTGTTTGTTTTTTCTGTCCATCCGGCCGGTATTCAATGTCAATATTTTCAGAATCTGCATCCCACTTTGTGTATGCTTTTTTTCCTCTAATGTAATCTCCCATTTTACAATGTCTGTAAAAATAGAAAACGAAATATTAAAACCGAAAGTGTTATAACAAATTAATTTTTTTCATTAAAAAAATATATTTTATATGAATTTCAGTTGCGTAAGTTGCAATTTCAAACTAAGTGAATTGGAGTTGATGATCGAAAGGTGCAGATCTCGTAACGACCGCACAGGATTTTCACAATAAAGTTTTTTTAAAATTCATAATAAATACTCAACAATACCTAGTGGTGCAATCGACTTTCTAAGTAAATATAATCGAGTAAATTATTTCAGCAGCACTTCAGGTCACGATGTTTGAAATAAAGAATCGCGCCAGATATCCATCTAATCCCTTTTTTTAGTCCATTTTGAACTAGATCTCACGATGTTGCTGCTTTATGGATCTGGTCAAGGAGGAGCGGGAGGGCGGGAGGCTTTTAAGTGGATGACGATCATAAAACGTCATCATCGTCGTCGAGTGTGTGTTGTGCCTTGAGCCTTGAGCTTTTCCATACGGTTATTTTAATTCATTAATTGAGCGTCTTCTATATTTTTTCGCTTTTTCTACATCCTTTTATTCATTTATAAAAATTAAAAAGTACAAAATAAACTTAAAGTAGAATTATACAAAATACAATAACAGAATTAACACTTATTTGCCTAAGCATATCGCTTCATTTTATTCGCTGTTTCTCGTCAAAGTGCATCTGACAGGTGATGACGCCAAGAGGCAGTTATGATAAACATAATTCAGACTTAAAAA
>JAQFZP010002238.1:0-14474 GCA_034695745.1 Geophilus truncorum | reverse complement strand
GAAAAAACATGAAAATATTCGCATACATATTCCCTAAAAATCATCAAAATATTCTTCTTAATTTTGAAATATTCCTAAAAATATTTCTATTTATTCCCATATTTATTTTTGTGTAAATTTACATTTTAAAGGTGTAAAATGTCTATCGGCGGAACAGAAAAGTGTGCAAATTTAGTCTCTCATATCTTTTCCCACTTAATGCAGGGCTGTAAAAAACAGACTGTACCAGTATATACAATATAATGCTGATTCTCGGGGTTTGCGCGCTTTACATAACTCAGAACTTCCATAATCCATTTTTCTTTTGACATTCACTATATTTGCGCTACTGATAGTATATTTTACATACAGTAATTTAACGTGTCAAAAAACCATTTGGCGACGATTAATTACTGTTTGTCATGTGTAAATTCACATTTAATAATAAACCAGTTCAGTTTCCCTGACCTTTAAATTGAAAAGATGCAAAAAGACAACTAAAGTTGCTTTGCTTAGATTTTTATTTTTATTCAGTGCGAATCATTACACCAAGTGAAGAACATATCAACAGTCTTTTCGGGGTCCATATTCACACGTTTTGCCGGTGCCTCTCTGGCATTCATAGACGTATCCCTTTTTGCAGCCGTTGCTGCCCTTTCCACAGAAGAGGCCTTGGACTCCGTCGCAACGGCATGGAGTGTTGTAGTTGCAAGCAGCGCTTGCCACGTCCACGAGGACGATGGCGAATAAAAAGCACAAAACAAACTTATTCATGTTTGTAAAAATATTATGGTACCGGTACCGGTACTATAGAATACAAATTAAAAATACTAAAAAAAAATTATGGAAAAAGAAATCAAGTTCTAAATACTTACTCTTCTCGTGCCAAATGACAGGATATTGAGGCTTTCTGTTATTGTTACACTCATTTTATAGGGTCTTTTTGTGATAACATTTGTGAGATTCTTATGAGAATTGGATCATCATGTAACAAGATAAAACAAGATAAAAATATAAAACGTCTACAGATTAATAATATTTAAGTTCAGGTAGATTTTAATAGTGTTTTAATATAGATGGAGGAATGGAGTTAATAGTTAATTTTATATAATTTAATTTTTTTTTTTTTTTTTTTTTTTTTAATTTTAACAGATGCTTTTAGTTATTTAATTGCGGGCCACGAGAACAAGTTGTCCACAAACCCAAACTTAAATAGGAAAATTTTTTTTCTACTAAAGATTAATTTTTTTTTTTTTTTTTTTTTGGACTTTGTGTACCGTACCGTATTTCTCGATTTACAAGCGCGCGCGTCTATTAATTTCGTGGGGCGTTTCTCGTGCGCGTTTATTTATTTCGTAATTTTTTTTCACTTTGTTTCATTTAATACATTTTATTAAATTAACTTTGTTTTGAACTACGGTAATTTAACTAATTTTATGTAAATAGATCAAATATTGATGTATTAATAAATATTTGATCCATTTACAACATTAAAATTAGAATTTTAAATGAATTCGTATTGATTTTGGCATTTTTCGTCAATTTTATTCGTAACGTTACAAAGAAGTCGTTATGGGGATGCGCTTTTATTTTTTTTTTGTCACCTTTAAACCGTGCGCGTTTATTTCGGGGTGCGCTTGTAAATCGACAAATACGGTATATATTTACAGCTGCATTTTGCTCAAATTTGGTTTTAAAATTGTTATTAATAATAAAATTATAGCTCTTGCAAATTTTCTGCCCCTTGAAATCCCATGAGAAATTTTTAGTTAGGCTGTCCAGTAAAACTGAAGAAAGGTATCACTTGGTAATGACTTATTTTTAGACTCTCCTCTAAAAGGGATATGGGTGGGTAGCATTACGTGAAAGGGACTAACTGCATTGATTTAGTTATAGCTTTTCTTATGGCAAACGAAGGGAAATAATTCTTAGTTCTCAACGGTACTTTAGCTTCGATTTTGGTAGGGATTTTGTGGACAACTTGTTTTTGTGGCCAGTAGCAGTAATATAGGTATTGGGTTTGCAGCAGTTCGTAATCGAAGAATTACATGTTGGGTTCACACTACGATAAAAAACTCAACTAAAATGTAGATAAACTACCCATAATGCCTAATCACAGTCACAATAAAAACAATTATGTTGTAGAAAAAAGTATATGGCGTATATACCGTAGATTCTACTTTTTCGCTGTCTGTTGTCTGATCAACTTACAGGAAGTGTCATCCGCCCCCTACTAATAAGGGATTAAAAACGTGTCAGTGTGTAAAATAGTACTTTGAGTATTCCCCTAGAAGGCGCTTATGGTCGGTGGCGCACTCTGGTGACTCTTGGGTCAGCTACGAAGAGTAGTAATAAGCGAAAAGATATTGAAATTGTTGTTACGGCACTGCTACTTTTCGATTCCTAGTGTTGAATCGATCAACGAAACATTTTGGAAAAGTTTAATTTTCTCTTTAAAACATTATGAAAACATTTTTTTTTATTATTAATTTGTGCAGTTTACAGATTTTACAGTAATGAAATAAATATAAGCGGTTATTTTTGATGTCTTGTTTATTATTTTTTTTGGTAATTTTTATTAATTAATTACTACGTTTGATTTTTGTGATTGGTCAAGTATAATTTAAATTTCAATATATATTTTTTTTAAATTTACACTGGAAAGTAAAAAATATTTTTAAAAAAGTACTTTAAAAGAGTAATGATTGCTCAAACTGCCTTCAGATGGCAGGACTTTTCAGTCAACAAATCAGAGATGAATTTTTTTATGGTAAAATAGCGGACTACATTTTCTAGTAAAACAAATTAAAAAAAAACAGAAAATTATTAACAAAAATTAAATACTGTAACTCAATATTTTCATTTTTTCTTACAAGTTTTATCCTTAAACGTAATTTTTATTCCTACTTTAAGCCTTTTAGCATGTGCGCATGTGCCATTGTTAGAACAATGACTCAGTCATTATCTGTATGCTGTTTATTATTGAGAGTTTCCTTGGTGACCAAATTTTTTATTGTAGTCAGTAGAGGTTTGGCTCTACTCAGGGAAGGTTGATTTTGTTTTGCTCTTGTTCTTGGTTTCTCTCTCTTTCTATTTTATAGTAATGTTTCTGGTTTTTATATCTTCTTTTGCTTTCTTCTTTTTCTTCTATGAGCATTCATTCGCAAACTTTCTTTCTTCGGATTCTTCTTGTCTACATTCATAAGTAAATGTTTTGTTTCATGGCATCTGCCGACTGTCGCTATTCTGTTGAGCTTTGCGTTTATTTTAGCGGCAATTCTCGGTAAACTGAATACGCACTTTCCCAATTATTATTCTTGGCTAATTTATTTCCACTATTTTAAATCAAAAATCTGTATAAAATCAAACAGAATGCTAATCATACGCAGATATCGTCAAATCGAAGGCGAGATGAAGATGTGATAATGATGAGAATATATTTACATCATATCATATCCAATGTGCAAAATAATTTTATTATTATTCTAACCTTACCCAAAACCTTTTACATTTTTAATTATTATAGCTCTCCACATGTATCAAACATTAATTACAAAAATATTCCCTAAGATCTATACAAGCACAACTTAAATATATGCTCTCCAAATTCAATAATACTCTCTTTTCATCTCTTTTTAATTAAATATTTTTATTATATTTTTTAATTTTTTTTGTCGCTTTTTGTCGAATTTTCCTTCGTGTCCTTTTTGTCGCTAGCAGTAAATAATTCTGGTGCAAATTGATGAATTTGTCGAGAAGATATTCCCAAAGATATTGTGCAGGTAGAAAAATGTTACAACAACATTCTAATCTCTAATTATGGATCATCACTGTTGACAATTACAAATATTGATGCTGATGACTCATCAGCATCACCTTATACTACGTTCACACTGGCGGATTTGAATCAAATGGATCTCATCTGCTCAGATTTCATCACAGTCACACTGAGCCAAGATTCAAATCCAATGGGGTTACGGTACCCAAAGAGTTTTGCACTCTGTGATCAAAGTCTGTCTATTTAAATTTTACTGTTTTAATGTACCCCACACACAAACAAACAAAAAAACAAACAAACAAACACACAAACACACACACACACACACATGATGAATGCAATAGAAAGATAGTACGGTAATAAAAAAAAAAAACAACAGCAGGTCAGAGGTCACATTAGTTTATATGGCTGCTTGGCTGAGTGGACTTCCAACTTCCAACAAATCCCACAGTAAATTCGAAACACGATAGACACTGTAAATTTGAGCAATAACAACATCAAGACACGGTAAATTCGAGCAACGATATAGATTCACGATAACATCGAAAGACGATAGCTATTTAATTGCGGGCCACGAGAACAAGTTGTCCACAAACTCAAACTTAAATAGGAAAATTTCTTTTCTATCAAAGATTAATAATTTTAATTTTTTTGGACTTTGTATACCGTATTTCTCGATTTACAAGCGCGCGCGTCTATTGATTTCGTGGAACGTTTCCCGTGCGCATTTATTTATTTCGTGATTTTTTTTACTTTGTTTCATTTAATACATTTAATAAATTAACTTTGTTTTGAACTAATTTAAGTAATTTTAATGTTGTAAATGGATCAAATATTGATGTATTGATAAATATTTGATCCATTTATAACATAAAAATTAGAATTTTATATAAATTTCGGCATTTTTCGTCAATTTTATTTGTAACGTTACAAAGAAGTTATGGGGTGCGCTTTTATTTTTTTTTGTCACTCCTAAACCGTGCGCTTGTAAATCAACAAGTACGGTATACACGTATATTTACAGCTGCATTTTTCTCAAATTTGGTTTAAAAATTGTTATTAATAATAAAATTATAGCTCTTGCAAATTTTCTGCCCCTTGAAATCCTATGAGAAATTTTTAGTTAGACTGCCCAGTAAAACTGAAGAAAGGAATCACTTGGTAATGACTTATTTTTAGTCTCTCTTCTAAAAGGGATGTGGGTGGGTAGCATTACGTAAAATGGACTAACTGCATTGATTTAGTTATAGCTTTTCTTATGGCAAACGAAGGGAAATAATTCTTAGTTCTAAACGGCGCTTTAGCTTCGATTTTGGTAGGGATTTTGTGGACAACTTGTTTTTGTGGCCAGTACTAGTAATAGGTGTTGGGTTCGTAATCGAAGAATTAAATATTGGGTTTACACTACAATGGAAAATAGAAAATGGAAAAAATTTAAAGAATTACTGTAATATTTCTGTTGTCAGTTCACACTACGATAGAAAACTCAACTAAAATGTAGATAAACTCCCCATAATGCCTAGTCACAGTCACAATAAAAACAGTTATATCCTTTACTTCTGACGTCATATTTTTCTAAAATTTTGTTTTATGTTGTAGAAAAAAAGTATATGGTATACAGTATAGTCCGTAGATTCTACTTTTTCGCTGTATGTTTTCTGATCAACTTACAGGAAGAGGAAGTGTCATCATTCAAACAGAAAAAACGAACAAAACTCTGTTTTCCGTCGTCTTTTCTAGCATAGTGTGAACCAAGCATTGATCACTTACAGTATTGTATATAGATTTTGTAATACCGGTACAAATTCAATGTGTATTAGTGACTTTTTTGCAAACAGAAATGACAAAATTTACATTACAAATACTGTATAAAAGCTACAGCTGTAGTAAATTCAGTTGCAATGTCAAATTTGATCTCATGTTGGCTGTCATTTTCTTTTTGTTAATGTCAATGTGACTTATGGATTCACTTAACACTACATATGTAAAAGTTAAATGCAGGTACCCAGAATGCATTGTAAACTAAAATACTGTAGACTAAAAACAGTACAACCACAGAATTAAGATATCTGTATCTTTTTTCTGTGGTACAACTTACATCTGTCACACTTTGCCACATTGCAATATTCCCAAGAGAAATAAGATGAGATAATTAAAAATTAATTTGTACAAAATTAGGAACAGTATATAGTTCGGCAGCCATCTTATTGCCATTTACAAAAATAAAAAAATAAAAAAATACAAAATAATAATCTCTTTATTTCTTAAATATCTACAAAATCAATTGCAACCTCAGAAACAAAACAAATCAAATAAATGCAAAGTGATAAATAATCAATAATGATGCATAACTATTTACATTCGAGTTGAAACTAGTCGAAGGCAGTGATTAAATCTTCAGGTAAAATAAAGATGAAATTGGAAGAGAGAAAAAAAAATTAAATGGAAATGTAATTTCATCCAAATGAGAAACTGCAGACACAAGCTGAGGGTATTTGAAACACGTCATTAGTCAGGCTTCGGCCTGAAGGGTGCAGCGCCACCAAACGGGTTTGCACGATTTGTTGCACGCAGCGGCTTCGAACGTTTGACGGCGGAGAACAAACGTCGGACCGACAAGCACTGTTTGGATTTCTGAAAGATTGGAATTAAAAATTTAAACAGTTATAACGAACTTTTGGTTACGAGAATCTCGAGATCGAGAATTACGTTCATAATAACTAGGGTTTGACAGATACCATGAAAATCAGAAATTAGCCGATATCCGATATTACAAATAAAATATCAGCTGACACCGATTCCGATTTTTCAAAAATACTACTCTACTTTTAATAATTAGTTTTTTCAGCACTGTTTGCGACTTTTATACGCACATGCATTCTTGGGTAGTTATCCTCTGGGTCAAAGTTGCACCAATTTCTGGCAAATTGACTACGTATTTCCACGTCCCGTCGATATTTCTTGCAGCAACGATAATTCTACTTCCCGCTCTTTGATCACACAGAGTCGTGGAGCCAAAAGCTTGTCGCTTGGCACGCCATCTGTTGGCAGTGGAAGCAGTCAAATTTACAACTTGGTGCGAGTTGTCAATAAAAGTGACATTCCCCGTTGTAGTTGACGTTCTTCGGTATTGCGGTGCCTGGTAGTAGGTAGGTGCTGCTGGTGGAGCGTAGCCGTAGTCAGGTTTTGGATAATACCTAAAAATTACAGTCTTAATATGGTAATTTGTTTTCTCAAATATTTAATTTTTACTTACTTTTGGGTTTGAAGAGCTTTTTCATTCAGAAGTAACGTGTTTAAATCGAATTTTCCTTGCTGAAGAAGTCTTAAAATCACTTTTCTGTGCAGAAAATAAAATTTTAGAAAATTATAAAATTTATGCTCACAGTCGAACTTCGTTATAACAAAACTCAGGTGACCAAAAAATTTGTTCATTAAAAGCCAAAATTAAAGTGATAGTGTCACGAAATTATTTTTTTTTTATTTTGGTGAAAGTCGAATCTCTATCCTTTGCCTCGCTCATTACTGCGTTTCCCTAATTCCAATTAACTAACACCATCTGTTGTTAAATTTTTAAGTAGATGCCGACTGCTATGACGTCACGACTAAGAACGAGATCGAGACTTACCTTTTCGAACTTTCGAACCTAAATTTTATGAATTAAAAACTATACGTTTTTTAACATTTTTTTTATCATATAAAATTTTAAAAAAATAATGACATTATCACTTTAAATCTGTTTCGAAAATAGTTCAAAACCAGTAAAAAAAATTGCTAGTTGATGAAATAAATAGCATATTTTTTTTTATTTTTTTTTACTTTGGGTAATCATCCACGACTTCACAGTAGGTGGCGCCCCCCTTGGCGCAATGTGGAGTTTGGCCAGGCAAAGCTGGTAAAAAAAGATGTTCGAACTGTGGTTGAGGAGCCACTACAGGTCCATATGGAATGTTATAGGATGACTGCTGCTGTTGTTGTTGGTGTAGAAGTTGCAGCTGCTGTTGCTGGTACCCTTGATTATATGTGGGGGCATTGTTGATGAGCTGGGGGCCACCAGTGAAAGGAACAGTGTTGTAGTAAGTGGTTTTGGCTGTGTAGGTTGACTGTTGGTTGCTCCAGTTTGGAGTCCAGGATGTAGAGATGGGGAAATTTAGGAGGAGGATGAAAATAAAGAGAAACTATAAAAATAAAAAATATATATACAGTATGGTATAATAAATGATAAAATTTTGTTAAGAATAATGTTATTAGTAATGAATAACAAGAAATAAATTTAAAAGAAAAATTAATTTAATTTTTATATTTTTAACAAAATTTTTGTAACAATAAAAAACTAAAGTTTTATAAAATATGTAAAATACAGTGTGCAAAAAATGCAAAATATTATAAAAAATTTTGTCAAAAATAGTATTAGTAATAGTAATTAGTAAATAACAAAGTTTTTGTAAAAATATAAAAAAAAATTATAAAATATTAATATTATAAAACTATAAAAAAATGTGTAAAATTAATAATAAACAACGCTAAAAATATTCATCGAGTATTTAGCGAAAAAAAGTAGAAAAACATTTCCTACTAATTTCTATATTAGACCGCGGCGCCATCTAGCAGTTAAAAATAGCGAAAATGCCCCTTAAGAAAGAAATAAAATATTTATAAAATTCAAATTTTTATTTTAAGCAAATTTTTTTAAAAAAATGAGTCATTTTAAAATTTTATAAAATATTTGTCATAAATAATAACAATATTTAAAAAATTAAAATTATAATTTTATTAGTTTTATAAAATTCAATAACTCTCTCCCATGATTCCTCCATTAATATTAATAAATGACTTGACAAGAATAATGATATACATTTATTCAAAACCCTAAAAAAATAAAAAAAAATAAAAAAAAAAAGTAAAATCTTCCAACATTTTTTTAAAACTCTTAATTAGGGTTATTGAACTTCCTAAACACTCCAACTCATCCACCCCCACCCCAAAAAAGATGACCTCCATCCTGAATGATAGCAATCTTTGATTGTCACATCAAGTAGAACTCAGATAACTGCATTTGTTTATCATTGTGCTGCAAAAACAAGAGTTTGTTTATTATCGAACACAATTAACATGATTGCAATAAGTGTACAAAATGAAGCGTGACGCGCTTAAAAACTCCAAATTGAAACATAAAAGAAGAAAGAAAGACGTAATAAATAAAAATGTCAGTCAAAGCTGAATTTTTCATTCAAAAGGTCGCAGCAGTGATAGACGGGGTTATGAAGAACAATGTAAGACGAAAGGCGGGTTCTTTGCTTCATGTCAATGACCGAATATCATATGGTAATGGGATAAGGAATATTTCTCGAAATTGCACCAACAGGATCAATATCGAGTCCTGGCGGTGAAAAAATAAAACTTTTTTTTTTTTTAATATTTGATAAAAATTCCGATAAATATCCGGGGGTCACCGAAGTTCGAAGAAGTTGCAAGAAAATTGAAAATGTAAGTTTAGAGTGTTTGTAGGGTAGTTTCTTTAAAGAGCTTTTTACTTTAGAATATTTCTTTAGAAAATTTCTGTTGTAACAACATGTAGTGACCATTGCTGTGATTGGTTGATTGTAACGTAGAGTTCTATGGGGTTATTTTGACGTTATTATTTGAATTGAGTGTGAAAATACATTGAAAATGTATAAAAAAAATTTCTCATATGATATTAAAACCAACTTAAATAACATAATAATACTTAAAAATATTTTTAGAAAACTGAATTTTGCATTGGCAAAATTTTATATAAATCTATATGTCGTTCCTCAACCTTGGGTTGATCACTATTTTTGACTTGTTGCAAATGACTGTATGAGGATTATAAGAGAAATCATTTTTATAATGCTATTCTTATAAATGATGTAGTTAATGGACCATGCTTTTCTCATTTATTGCAAATGGAAGTGAAACATAGAGAATGAATGAATGAAATATTGTTTTAGGTCACCATCAGCTACTAAAGCCATGTCACAAGACATTAATATATCTCAATTACATAAACTGTCAAAAAAAATCAAATAATAATAATAATAATAATAATAAAATAATTCTAAGATCAAGAAAATTCAACTGTAAATTTTTACCACACAATTCCAAAATTCTAAGCACAATCCTAAAATACCACAAAGTTTCTATACAAATTGTACGTACAGTATCAATCAATAACTTCGAGTAAAGAATTTGTTGCAGTGAAAACAACCAAAATATTTTGCTGGAATTTTAAGGGGCATGATTTTTTATTACGGTACGTAATAACTTTTTATATAAGTACGATACCATAGCTGTTAAATGGGTGTGCAAAACATTCAGAACATGTAAATTCAAATTCTGAACAGTTATACAGTAGAAACAATCAAGTTTTGTATTCAAAAGTTATAAGCTTGTGACATTTGTCACATAGGTTGGTATTCGAATGGTTAAAGAAACCCATTATCTTAAATTATAGTTATAATTAGGGGTCACAATATTGAAATATCAAAATATCAATATCGAGCCGATATTGTGACCCCTAATTATAATCAAAGCCTAGATTTATATGCAAAATAAATTGAGTTTTATGCAGATATTGTATCAGCTCAGCTTTTATGTCATAAATATTTTTTAATGCAAATATGCATTTATTCCAGCTCTATTTATAATGCATATGCTCTACTTAATTTACAATCTTATAATATAATTTTGCACTATAAAATTGTTTTTTACAAAGAGGATTGGAGGATTGATTTATTGGTGGTAAAATTAATTTATGGAGTTAATTCGTGGTTTTTGCCGCTTGAATTTGAATGGCTCGACATTGATTACCATGTAATGACCTTTTTAACTGATGGCTGGAAATTATTTTTTGTAATCAATCAAGTTTTTACATTCCCTTAAACTCTGAGATTAAAGTGCATCATCAATATTAAATTCAGGTTTAAAGCTGAAGTAATGGGTGGAAAAGAGCTTCTGGTTTTTTCGTTGGTTTTGATGTGTGGAGGGTGAGATGGAGACCTCTGGTGGTTAAATTTGGCTTTTAAAATACATAATAATGTGGTTTTTTTAGTGATTTAAGTGGTACTTGTGCTTTCTGGTAAGAGAATTTAATTTTTTTTTTTACTTTTGAAATTAATTGAGACCTTTAGTGGTAAAATTTGAAAGTGCAACAAAAAGGTGATTTTGAGTGACTCAAGTGGTGCTTGGTGGCAGGATTCGGTACTGTACTTAAGATGAGTTTAGTTGGGTTAATTTATTATAGGTGGAGCTGTTTCAAGCAATTACAAAAATTGAAATAAATGAAAAAATTTCCATCTTTTAAAAATGTAGGGGAGTTACTGAGATTTAGAATGAATTTAGTGAGATTTAGAATGATTTTGTCGAGGTTTACTAAGATTAAAATAATTTTGTTAAGATACGGTACAGTCAAATCCTAATGTAACGTACTCTGATGTAGCGTAAATCCCGTTTCGTTTTTTCCTGACATAAGATGGCGACTTAAAACTTGATCGCTTGTAGCATGAATCCCGATGTACCGTACCGTACCGTAGCGTCATTTTTCAGCCGGTCAGAAAGATGACGCTACATACATCAAGGTTCTACTTTATACTGAGATTTAGGATAATTTTGTCGAGATTTACTGATATTTATGGTACCGTAATTTTATAGAGATTTACACATACAGTTCTATTTTGAACGTGGGCTTGTCCTTGTCTTTTGTTCAAAATAGATGGTGCTAGTGCTGTTAGGCAATGACATCTTCCTTTTTTTTAAAGCATAAAATTATGTAAATTTCAAATTTGACTAGATATTTACCTATATAAATCATTCTTCAACTTTTTTACCACTAGACATTAGTAGTGACCAACTGACCATTAAACAACCCTTAACTGCTCACTTTAATAACAAATTAAGCTTAATAAAAACATCAATTTCCTACACTATAAACATTCAAAAACCATTTTTTGTCCGTTTCCACCACCAGGGGGTCAACGAAGGACCACACCCAACATGAAATCTCATCTGAGAACCTTGATTAAAAAAGGTGGGTCGTGATTTCTAGGTCAATTTGTCAATTTCGCCAATGTCCACCTCGGCGTGCGGAATTTTAAGCACATCCGGTGTCGAAACGGTGTCACCAAACTGGCCCCGGCCGCCGTGCACCCGGATGTGGGCGCGTGGACGGCCGAGGCGCATAATTGATTCAAAATTGGAAAGAAAAAAAGGGTTATGAAATGGCTGCACAAATAAAGCACAGTTAAACGAATGACCCAGTTTGCACTGGGCACAGATCAGTGGCACTTGCAAGTATAAACAGCTTCGGAGTTGTTTAACCACTCTGATCAAACAGGACTCGATAAATTAAACTCAAATTAGATTTTAAAATTGCTGGAAAAATACAAAATGGACGATTTTAAGCTAGGTGAAGTTTTTGGTTTTTTTTTTTGTCATTTAATTTTTTTTTTTTTTTTTTCAATGTTAGAAATTTAAAATGGATGGTCTTGAAAATACAAAATGGCGGATTTCGGGTGAATTTTTCAGTTTTTTTTTTTTTTTTTTTAATTAATTTTGAAAAATTAACATTTTTTTTTTTTTTTTTTTTTTTTAAATTAGTAATGGCTGTTTTGGATAAATACAAAATGGCGGATGTTAAGATAAATTTTTACGAGTTTTTAATTTTTTTTTTTTTTTTAAATTTGTTTTTAAGTTTTCAAAATTTTAGAATTATAAAAAAATTTAAAATTTTCTAAAATTTTAAAAACTTCAAAAAAACTTCAAAAATTTTAAAAATTTAAACTACCGTAGTTGATGAAGAAAATATAAAATAGCCGATTTTAAGTGAATTTTTTCGTATTTTTGGTTTTTTTTACTATCTTTCTATTTTTTGCTTTGAAAATTATAAAGAAATTAAAAAAATTTTATAATTTTGTTTAATTTTAAAAATACAATATGAATGGTATAGAAAATACAAAATTTCGGGTGTTAATGTGAATTTTTTCGATTTTTTTGTTTTTTGGTTTAATTTTTTTAATTTGTTTTTTTATCGTTTTGGATCGAACACAATCCTTTAGAAATTCGTTTTGGTGTCTGCAAACCAGAAAGATAGTTACTTTTTTGAATTTTTGAAAGTTTTGAAAAATTAAATTTTTTTTTAATTTAAAAAATTTATAATGGCTTATATAGAAAATACAAAACGATGGATTTTAGGTGAATTTTTCAGTTTGTTTTTTTTTTTCAATTTAAAATTTTTCTTGTTTTTAAAAATCAAAAATGTGGTTTTTTAATTAAAAAAAAATTAAAATGGCTGGCATTGTTTTTGAATATACATGTCATGAGATATTGTTAATTTATTGAAAATACAAAATGGTGGTTAATTTAGATGGCATTTATCTGAAATTTAAAACTAAAAACAAAAACAAAATGACCAGTGCTAAAATTGATGTAACTTATATTAAAAAACAAAATAACAGACATTTTAATATCTTTTTTCATAGAAATTTCCTATTAAATTTTCCTTGGTACCGTATAAAAAAATCTTAAACGGCAACCAAACACTTTCAACAAAAAAAATTATTTTAAAAATTACATCCAATTAAAAAACCAACATGGCATCATATTAAATATTTTAAATAAAAACAGTATGGTAACCTCAAACAAAAAATAACCTCAAACAAAAAAAAAATTAAAATGTCTACTCATTTCACCATCACATTACCATTTCATCACTAAAACAATTTAAAAACCTTTCATCAAAAATATTAAAAAAAAAATAAAAATTTAAAATTTAAAAAGACAAATGACCGCCATATTGATTTTTTTTCTAAAAATATTTTTGGAAATTTTAAGATAAATTGCACCTACCTGAGGCGGTGTTATTGCTGCCATAACGCTTTTGAGAGTGCGTTCAGTGCACAGGTGAGACGTTTGTTCTTTAGAAAAAGAAAAGAAAAAACTAGGCTAAGGTGTGTGCAGTGAAGCCCGCTCGGTGGCGCCACGGACAAATGGCGAAATGATGATATATTTTGTTTTTTTAATGTTTTAAAATTGAAATTGAAATTTAATGATTTAAAGGTCGTCTTGGGCGATTTGTGGCCATTTTGGGTTTTTAAATGATGAAAGGGTGGGGTGGGTGGGGTAATGTGGGTATTAGGGGGAGGGGGGCAAGAGGGTAGTTGGCCTTCAGCGCGCCTTTAATTTTTAATTATAACAAAAATTCATTTCCTTTTTACTCGCGAGTGACACCTTGACTAATTGAACTCAATCACTTTTGACCTCAATTGTGACACCACGCCTTTTATGAAGCTGAGGATATAAATTATGGGTAGCGCCATCTTGCGATTTTTGAATTCATTAATTTTTTTATTAGACATTTTCGTTTTTTAAAATAAGACGTGGTTGATGGCGTAAAAGTATTGTTTATTATGTCAATACTCAATGTCCTCCATTTTGGATTTTGGTATTTTTTTTTGACATTTTCTTTTAAGATTTTGGATTTTGGATTTTCTTTTGTCAATTATTTTTAAAATCAGCGATTTTAGTTTTTTTTTTTTTTAATTTAATTTTAAAAATCAGCCATTTTGGTTTATTTGAAAATGTTTTTAAAATAGTCATTTTGGATGTCTTTGATTTTTTATTTAAAAAATATTTTTAAAGTCAGTCATGCTGGATTTTTACGAAATTTTTTTAAAATCAATTAATTTGGATTTGTTTGATT
>JAQFZP010002237.1:0-14477 GCA_034695745.1 Geophilus truncorum | reverse complement strand
CAGGCAGCCATCTTGAATTGTACCCAAACCCACATCTCCCGCAACCAACACTCAGGCAATGAAAAACTGCTGGGTGTAGATGTGTATGGGGTGCACAAGAGTGAAATGTGAATATAGGGGGTATGAGGGTGGGGTGAGGAGTCAGAAGTGATGATGTGGGTGAGAACGGGGGTAAAACGGAGGTAAAATGGAGGTAAAACCTAGCAAAAACCCCGTGTAGCACGGGGTGATTGCTAGTTATATAGATTTCTAAGTTTGTCATGCTTCTAAATATTTCATTCGTCATAATTTATGACTCATAAAATAAAAATAATTTTAACTTGTATCATAGTACCATATACTGTTAAAAATTCTGCAAAACGCAACAAATAATTTTTAAAATACGTTACCAGGGTTTTTACTTGAAAATAACAGTAACAATTATGCCCATTCTTGATTTTCTCAAATAGTCATCAGTTATTGTTACTACTCCACCATTGTTCATTTTATTTTAGGTTTGAAGTCACAGCAGTGGCTTTTTCACATCCATTCCGATTCCCATTTTATATTTCCAAAATTTCTAGCAAAATTAACTACTACCAAAATGCATTACCAAATGTACTACAATGATGCTGTGCCAGCATGCTGCACAACACGAAGTCAATGTACCCCGAGCCGCGAAGTCTCCATAATTCCTTTTATCAGGAACGGCGTCGCATTCCGAGATTCGAATATAATGGCCTCCGTCAGGGAAGAAAACAACCGAATGAAAGACATTCCAAAATTGGAACGTCTTATAGAGAAAATGTGGGCCTGCTACACCGAACGAAACCCAACTCTAGCGAACAAATTAAAATTTCGATTACACGCTGCTCTTGAAGACGAAGAATCAGGCCTGATGCACATGCATTTGGGACTTACGAGTTGCAAGGAACATTTGGGTACGAATGGTCTGCTTTTCCCGCACGATTTGCGTCAGTTGCAGACTCTTGGAGTGTTGCACAATTGCGATAAACGATCATATTTCGGACAATGGTTCGGTGTTGGGGCCCTGATCCTCACTATTGAGAAAAAGTACGTTTTTGTGCGAAGGTCGTGCGAATGTTGCGAGACGAGACCGTTATTGGATCGGGCTTCTGGGTGCCCTGACCCACTGGTAGAAATTTGGTTTTACGTACTTTTATTATTTACTTTCAGTGAATTTATAATTTGCATATTTTGTAGAAAATTCGTCTCGAGCCAGGCGTTCACGACTTGGCCACCGCTACTTCCGAAGAACTCGTCCGCGAGATTTTTGATTCAGTTAATCGCGGAATCACGAGCGAAATTGGAATTCCACCAGACGCAATTGAAGACGTGGAATTTCTTGGATTGGTGTTCACTAAAACAAAGGGTGATAGACCCACGGGTGAATTCCATGTTAAGTAAGTTGCTAGTTTTGTGTTTACAGTATATTTCAAGCGATACTAAAGTACAGCAATATAAATATAAATTTAGTTATTTAATTAGTCACCTGTAGAGACAAATATACAGACTATAATTAACAACACAACAAGATTTGTAATTTTAATTTAATAAAAAATTGCAATGTAACATAAAAGTCAAGATTAATTTTTTTTTTTTTCTAGAACAACTTGGCCAACGCAGCGAATAATTTGGAACTACATGAACCGAAGCCACAAAACATGCTATACTTCATGCAACATCGTCTTTACTTCCGAAAATGAAGTGAAGAACACTGCTCTCGACGATTCCATGTTTTTCAAAGGCCTCGCACCGTGCGCCAAGGGTGCCGTTTTGCTTTTACGAGAACAGATGCGTCAAATCAAGGAGGCCGAACGAGAAAAAGCCCGAGAAAAAGTATAAGATACAATAAACGTCACATTTCTTAGATAAAAAAAATGCAATTTTATTAAATATTAAATAAATGGAAATAAAAGCAAAATTCAGAGCATAAAAGGTAAATCGACATTTTTGTCTCCATATCCAACGTAAACATAACCGAATTCTTTTGAGCAAACTCTGTGATAAAACACTAATCCGGGCCACCAGAGGTTCCGTAGAATCGCCACGTCTCGGGTCGTGTCGAGCTGAATGCTCCAACAACCTTTCGGGTCTTCTTCGGCAATCGAGTCTAAGAAATCGATGGTTCGGGATACGTCTGATTGAGTCCAGCGCAGTTTTTTTGCTACTCCATCCTTTGGAAAACGCAGGTGCAGGTAGTTTTGGGGTTTTCCTGCTTCATTTAGAGTTAAACCTTCGGAATTTGAGAAAGGTTTAATTTGACAAGCAATTCTTCATTTTATAGCCTACAAGTTATTATAAAACTAGAAAAAAATTGATACACGATACTTATAAATATAAATTAGTAAAATCTAAGAGCATCAGGTGATCAAAGTGGTAAAGCTTTTGGTTGTTTTTCTTATATGGTCTATGGTAATTTTTACTCAGATTATTTTAATTCGCTTATTTCAAGTGTTTTTGCTCGTTGTCATGTAAAATTTAAATATTCTATTGGCGTTGGCCTTTTTAACAACTTTCAGGTCGCTCGAGATTGTGAAATTTTTAAAGATAGAATACTCAAAACTCATAAGTGGATTACAAAATTTAACACTTAGCAAACACGAACTTTTACTTACTGCTAAAATTATACCCTAACTTCAGTTTACCTGTAAAAAAACGATTAACTAATACTTCGCCTACAGGTGTTCTGACATAAGCACCTCTTGGAGCTAAAGCTGAGTCGAAATCAATTTGATGAACTAAGCAAGACAAACGCTCTTCGTCTGTTATTATTCTCTGAAAAGATATTTTTTTATTATATGGTACTGAAAACATATTAACACTAAGTTGTATTTTCCGAGTATGAAAAGTGGCACTTCCGGTATTTAATACCATCTATGCTATAGACTCATAAAATTAAAAGTGTCATTTTAGTTTGATTTAAATTCTCAAATTACGATAGCGGCTATTGGAATATTTGTCATTCTTGAACTAATGTTCGGTACAATGCTAATGATTACTATATTATTTCCAGTCCCGGTAATGCCAAATTTATCATCTCTGAAATAAAATGTCAACACGACCTCAATCTCCTCCTCTTCCTCCTCCACAACGACATCTTCATCCGACTCTGGGGGGTCATCCACTTGTTGTTTTGGAAGCTTCTTAGGTGGCTTTTTTTGTTTTTGGTCGTCGCCTTCTTCGTCGTCACGTTCATCGTAAGACTCGTCAGCTGCGTCTTCACTCGACTCTACCGTCGATTCTTCTTGCTCTTCTTCGGCTGCAGTTGGGAGTAAATAAATGGGTATTTTAACCACTTCTTCCTCTGCTGGATCGCCGTAAAGTGGTTTTCGTAAGAATTTATTTAATTTTTTGTGACCGGGAAGTGGTGGAGTGAGCAAATTCCACTTTTTCATGTCTTGACTTTGGGATACGCAAAAATTGAAAAAAAAAAAAAAATTAATGATTATTTTTATCTTGATGTGATAAAAATTAAATACCTGTAATAAGTTTGTTTTTGCCTTAAAATATCTCCATGCAAGCCGTAAGCGATGTAATAATGTTTTTTGATCGCGTAGACTTTACCCCAAAAAAAAACTCTATGAAATTTCCCGTCTTCTTTTAGCAAAGTTAACGAATTATGTAACATGGCTCTTTCTTCGGTCGTAAAAGTAATTCCGTTGACCACAAGGTAGTCCAAATCAGTCACTAGAAAATCAGAATCCATTTTTATTTAACTTGAAATTATTAAAATGGAAGTTAATGGTCGAATATTTTTCTACACAAATCGATTCATAAGCAATCGCATTAATTTTGTAGTCGATTTACCATATTTTCAATTGGTGTTATCGTTATTTAGTCAATTTCATTTCTAATTTTAATCGATATTTTTAATAATTTTGTCATCAGAGGTCACTAATTTAAATTACTATACAATGAAATCTCTGTCGTACTACTCAACAATCATTTAAATTTAAGCCTTTCCCTTAGTTTCTGCCATTTCCAAATTTCCAGTTATTAAATTTCTTAGCAAAAATGATTGTTCCCGAAATCGCACCAGAAGTGACCATTACAAGTTTAGCCAAAAACGGCAAAGGTCTTTGCAGATCCCAAGTAACAGCTTTATTTCACAGCCCCCATTGCAACAGACGTCAAGTCTGCAATTTGGAATGTAGTATAGAAAAACAGTGGTGTTTGGCGAGCGAAAAAAACCCACAACTCGAAAATAAAGTCAAATTTCGACTGCATTCGGTAGACACAAACAGCAGCTGTTTGCAAATAAATCTCGGATTCACGTCGTGCAAAGAATTTCTAGGCACTAACTGTAGATACTTGGGTGACGTCATGTGTTGGACTCAGCAAGGACTCTGCTGTTACTGCGACAAAGGAGCTTATTTTGCCAACCCAATGGCCGTTGGAGCAATTGTCCACACAGTGGATGACAAATATATATTTTTGCGGAGACGTAAATACTGCTGTTTGGACGTTGGATATATCGATACTGCTCGAGGATTTGTTTGTCCGCAAGTAATTTCCTATCTTCTTTCGATTACCTTACAATTTGGAGCGATTTAAAATGATATTTCCGATTTAAATTTTGGCTAAGAAATTTTACTTGAAAGATGTTTTCTTTAAAAACACTTCAAATGGATACGTGGGTTTAAGTGAATACATTTGGAAAATGAAGATTTATACTTGCAATTTAAATTTGGCTTTTGGCTTGAAAATTTAAAAGCACTTAATATTGTCAGGATTTGATTGTGTGCAGCTAAATTGAAAATGCCAGTTAAATGTGCTCCAAATTGCCATATAATTGGAACAGATTGAGAAGCATCTGATTGAAATTGAAATTATAATTATAAAATTTCAGTTTTGACTGAACCGAAAGTGCCACTCGAAACACTTGCACGTTTAGTTAAAAATTGAAATATGTAAAATATAGTCTATGTCACATTCTAATCTAAATTGGAAATATTTTTGATTTACTAAAATACTATGAAACCCTCTAACCTTGGCATGTTTTTGAGGTGTTTATTGTAAAAATATCATAATTTATTTACTTTAGAAGAATGAAAATTTTTTTATTGTAAAAATCACAACTTTTTACTGGTTACTGGTCAGTCATTGACCAGTACCAGTAAGTTTTAAACATGGTGCCAAAGTTAGGGGTTTTTACATATATCATTATTCTTTTTAGAGAGCATTTTTAAATCCATGTGCGTGCAAAGCAGTTGAAGGTTCATTCGGATTAATAGACTTAATTTACGACACAATTCGAGACACAATCGAAGCCGAGATGGCAATCCCAATCAACTATCTCGGTGAACCTGAATTGCTTGGATTGGCACAAGATAGATCTCGAGGTTGGGCGCCATCATTAGAATTTTACGTGAAGTATGTAATTTTAAGTCCTTTATAATTATAATTTAAAAAATTTTAAAATTTTGTATTTTTAGTTGTACGTTAGATTCAGAGCGAATCTACTTTCTTTATTCCAAAAAACAACACACTCTTGCTTGTAATTCGACTTGTATCATCCTTGCAACTTGGTCTGAAATGATAAGCATCAGTTCACTTTTCTTTAGAGGTCTTGGAGTCGGTGCAAAAGGCGCCATTCTTTTATACCGTGAACTTAACTACCATTGATTTCGTAATGTAATATTTAAATTAAAAAGTGTAAAATTCATGCTTTGCCTTTTAAAGTTTTTTTTTATTGCAACTGGTTCACGTGACATTGATTGTCGAGATTATTGATAATCACCAAGGTAACAAAAAAAAATATTATTGTTCTTTACTGGCAACTGACATTTTTCAGGCTTAGTCATAAAAAAATGCAGTTTATTTTTTTTTAAATTTCGGTTAAAAATTAAATTATGAAATTTGGAAAGGTATGAATTAATTGCAAACTAATTTGCAATTAAAAATTGTAAACTTTGAAATATCAATATTTGGTGTAAGAAGTAATTCGAATGAGTGATCCACGAAAAACCACAAGCAACCCTACAAATATGGATTATTCTACAATGGAACAAAGGCAAAGAGAAAGTGCTGGCGCAAACACACTGGGAGCGTCATCGAATGCGACGGGAACCCAAATAAACCCAATGAATTCCCGCGTTGTTAAAAATGCAATCAAAGTAATTTAATATAATCAGCCATTTTTTTTTAAGAAAAAAAAATTTTTCTATGGTTTGTCTCAACGCAATGTCAGACAAGAAATTGATCAAATTTTGAAGTATTTTAGCACATAAGTATAAAAAATGTTTTAGGCAATTTTTCCTATATAAATTATTAAATAAAGTGATTAACGTAACCGTGGCAGTGCTTAAATGAGTAATCTATGCGGAATAATCTCTAAATTTTGATTTAAAAAAAATGTCTGAAAATTATTTTTTCATAACTAACATGAGACAGACTATAAAAATTGATCACATAACTAAACATTTTATTTTTCAAGTGCTGCATTGGTGCCCCACCACCCGAACAAGAATCCGTCGAAGACTCAACTTGCCCTGGACCAACTCCTTTTTTTAATCCAGAACAAGGCCATTGTGACATCGAATTCAAGTTTCGAGCTGACGTCGATCTAGTGGAAAAATTCGTTCCAAGAAATACGCCAGCTTATCCTCCCATGACAGAACCTCCTTGCGGACAGGAAGCTGAGACAGAAAGTTCTTTTCTACTTGACAAAGCTTCTGGAGTTATTGCACCTACAATTTACACACCATGTTTCGAAGACTGGCGAAGACGAGGATATCAACGTGAAAGATAGACTTCTTCACGATCTTTGCTATTTTTACTTATTTTTGAGAATTTAATTAATTTACCACATTTTCTGGAAATATGATTTAAGCAATAAAATTTAGAGCCTGGCCTGAAATGCGTTTTGTTGAAAGTTATTTTGTAAATTCCTCTAATTGGTGTTGAAGAGGCGCTGTTGGTATTGGCTTTATCACCTGTACCAACAGGTAGACTTAAACAAAGTACGGAGAATACGGTATTCTCTATACTTTAGACTTAGACTTCCTGTTCCACAATACACATCAGCATTTGCCAGTCGCTAACCTGTGTTGAGTCATCCAGCTTCAATCGTTTTAATCCCTCAAGTTTTACCCCATTGCAAGTGTGAGCTTTTAGTTCTTGTTGAATCTGGTATGCCAAAACACCTAAGTAAAATTTAAATAAGGTGTTCTGTCAGTCAGATTCGTTGTAAATAGTGATCTTAGTTAGTTTGTTTTGTTTATTAATAATTAAAAAATTGGTTTGAAATATTTGATATTAGTTTTGTAAAAATTTTGTTCCTTTTATATGTGAATTTCGTTTTTTATATTTGTTTGATTTATTCTAAGCTATTTAGAGTTGAATCAGACTTCAAAGTGTTTAATTTCCACATTTTAAAATTTCAAGTTTAATAGAAGGTCTAAATTTTGTTCCTTTTATTACAAATTCTATTCAGAATCTCATATCTAGTTAGATTCTATTAATTTTGAAAATGTTTTCAATTATATTCAATTTGAAGATGTTTAAATTTTATGTTGTAATATTTGAGTTCAAATGAAATGAATTATACAACATCCATATTTTCAAGTTTTGCTGTTGTCCACCTTGAATTGATTGGTTGACATAATGTTCCTTAAGTTCAAAGTTTAAGTGTATATTTTATTTAATTTTCTTATTTCCTTTTAGATTTTATTAATAGATTTTATTTCAGGACCAAGGATAGCTTTAAATGGATAAAATTGGCGATAAATGAACTCTCGTACGTCGTTTCGATAAGCCACGCCAACCGAAGAAGTTGGAAGAACCGAAGAACGACCAATCCTGCGACCAATCGACCGATGTCTCAATTAGCCACACCCACCATAACTTCCAACGTCAATCATCTATTGAAGAAATTGTTTAAATTTAGGATTTTTTATTTGTTTTCTTTACAAATTGTATTAGAAAGTATTTAAAATCATGTAAATATTAATCATCTTTTTTTTCAGGAATAATTTTGTAAAATTTTTCAGTATTATCACTTGTAATACCACGATTGCTCTCAGAAATTATCGATAATCCTGAAAATTTGGCGGCAAAATCGCCTTTTCCCGGTTTTTTTTATGTATATAAGCTTTAACAATTTAAATAAAGTCAGTTGTCACGATTTTTAACCAACAATGATGCGTGACTCGTTCATTTTCGCCGTGTCTTTCTCGAAAAAAGAAACCGCCGTAGCAGACAACACCGAATCGCGCATAGGAATAGGAAGAAATCAACGTGTGTCCCGGACAAATCAACCATCTCACAGATCTACAGCGAATTCACCCTTGCTTTCAAGGTTGGTTTATCATTAATTAGTCGATTATAATGTTAACCCTAAAGGCAGGGAATTTCTCGAACTCTTTTGAAACTAAATTTAATCGATTCCCCGTAGTCAATTTAGTCGGAATAAAGTGTAAATTTGTGGCGCTCGGCGCAATTGAATTCGTAGTCGATTTTTTTCCTACTCGCCGCGCCCGTAGTACTTTCATGTTGAAATCCGCCATCACGACGTTGTACAATAATTTGCCGACAGATGGCGCCACTGTTATACTATTAAACTTACTTGTTAATTGATATTTATATTTTATAGAACCAGTTGAACCAGAGGTAAACAAGCTCATTGACTACCAGCCTTGTTTGGTCTTTCCCGGCGAGAGGAGTTCACAGCTCGAAGAGCCGGAACATTTGAAAGTTTGTTATTTGTTCCAAGGTGGTACCTAACAACCCTCCCAACATGTAGTTGGTACTTAAAATGTTATTTTTCGGAAATTAATTAAAAAACATATTAATAAGACAAAGCTTTTAAATACCTATGAACCAACAAGGCAAAATTAGTTGTTTACATTAAATTAATGATAAAAAATTAAACAGAAAGACCTCTAAAATTAAAATCTTGAAATAAAAATAGTATTAAAACATTAAATCAGCCATTTTGTGTCAATCAAAAACGCCCTCTATTGACAAAATTCCAAAAAAATAAATTTTATCATCACAAAGTCTTTACTGGAAAATTAAGAAATAACCAAGACATTTCATTTTTTATTAATTTAAACTGCAGAATAGTAAATTATTTGACCAAAATAAATAAGACAAACCAAAAATAATTAATTATTAAAAGCAAAAAAAAAAAAAAAAAAAAACCCAGTAAAGTCAAAGGAGCGACCGGCCATTAATATCAGAAACCCCTATGACATTGTTGAAAACTATCACCAACTTGTCATTATTTTGTTTTTAGTGGAGATTTTCCCTCCTTTGATTTTATTGTTTTTTGTTTTTTTTTTTGTTTATGGTGTTTATTTATTTCTTTTTTCTTCAACATTTTAATTTTATTTTACATTTAGTTATTATTTTATAATAATGTCGCAATGTGCGCTTAACATATTAATAACGATTCTAAAATTACTACATAAAGCAGGCCAACTCTGCTTAAACATATTAATCAATACAACTTACATACCAGTCACGCTTAATTTATACTATAACATACGAAACGTAAAATGACTGATGTACTGATTGAATGCAACGATAACTTAGTAGTCATGGCACCGAACGACCTATTCGTTAAAAATCATTATTTCGCGTCAATGAACGAATTCAATCATATCCAAAAACTAAAAACACCGCTCCTGAAGCTGAACTATATGTCGTCCTACGCATTAAAACTAATAATTGACTTCACGTGCGACAAATTCGTGTCGAAAATTGTGGTGAAACGACGAGACATGCTCGAAATGTCGCATTACATCAACAACGATGAATTATTCAACGTTTTCTGGAAAAAGTGGCTCGAAGTGAATCTGATCAAGAAGAACAGCTTCAACTACTGCTACAAGACAGCCGAGTTTTACAACAAAACCGAAACAATCTACGAAACGTTGTGGCTCAACTTAGACAAAGTAAAGCCACGTCTCGTGGCGAATATCGACGAGAAACGTTTCGAAAGATTTCTAGATTACGTTCGATTTTGCCCATCTAACAACGCTTTATTCGACTTCTTCTTGAATTGGGCTTCGGTAAACGAGGAAACGAGACTTGACGGCGTAATGAATCACTTGAAACGCTTTGATTTAACATCTCTCACGACAGAGCACATTTCGGATTTGCTCCGCACGAATTCGTTAGTGAAAAAACACAACCAAATCCAAAAGATGTTGCTCAGCGAGTTAAATAGCAGAAAACACAGCATTTCAAAATCGAAGATCGAAATCCACTTAGTTCAATTCGATCCAGAATCTGGGAATTTGAGTAAATTCGTGTACAGAATGCAACTGAATTCTGTCTTTGAGAACAATTGGGTTTCCGGTTTGACTGGAAAATTTCCAAACGGCAGTTACGGCAAGTGGTCACAGATCCAAGTGACGTCAGAAAGAGAATGTTTGAATGCAGAAATCGTGGAAGCAACTTCGAATACGTTGTTTCAGCTCTACCGAATGCCAGATTCACAAACAGTCTTCTCTTTCGTAAATCCCGAATTTAGAAACGAAACTTCCTCCATGTTTCATTCAACTGTTACTATCGTAAAAACCAGCTATTTACGTCGTTTTGAGATGTTGCCCTTGTTTTCAAAGAGAATTGATCCGAATTACGATTTGGCAATGCAAAATTGGAAAATAATTGGCGTTTTAAATGGTAAAATTTACGCCAAGTCCAAATTCGAAGATCGCCTACTCATTTATAATATTAGTTCGAAATTTTGTAGAAAAAGTTCTAAATTTCCGTTTTCGAAAATGAAAAGTATTGACTCGTATGTCTTAGGTAGTCAAAACGTAAGAAAACTGTATTTCCTGTATGGTACCAATGTATTGGTAACGTATAATGTTAAAAATAACGTTTGGGAGACGAAAAGTATTGATTACATGGAAAATATGAAGCCACTATTTGTGAATTGCGATTTGAATTTTATTATATGTGTGGGCAGTGATCTAATGTTATATATTTATTATATGGAGTGTGAGAAATGGACGAATTTGTCTGGTTTCAAAGTTAGCTCTAATGCAATGCACAGTTTTGGATTTTGTTGTTTGGCAAGATGATTGCGAAAAGTGAGAAGTAGGAGAAATGGTGCTTAAAATCGCCAGTATAGCTACATTCGCCATATGCGACTTGTCAAATTTGATTCCTATTTATTTATTCATCAGTAAGTACAACCAAAACAGGCAAAAAAATAAAAACACAAAAGAACAAAAACGAAACATGGCAAGTTCAGATTGCTAAAATAAATAAATAAATAAAAAGTATATTAAAGAAATGACTTGTGCCCCGGGCTTTTTTTAGGCTGCTTCGTGTCCCACTACCAACTGAATGATGATAACATCACACATGTTTAACCCCTATGCCTCCTGAGGAAATAAGTGGACACTTTGGGGTGAATCATGCACATAAACCTGGAATTATATTTTTCGTGTCATTTTCGTTTATCATTTTAGCAACAAAATAAATTTATTCAAACATTTTATTCAAACGAAATAGTCTAATACATTACAAGTTACAATATTGGTCAATATCCATTATATCCATTATTAATTGATGGTTGTTCCAAAATTGTTTTGATTGCTAAAATTTAAAAAAAAAATATTACAATTACTTAAAACTTATAACTTTAGTTAATTACCATTTCTGTCATCATCTGTAAGGAAACAGCTTAAAATTCACCAAAAATCGATAAATTTTACTAAATTCAATTAAAAAAAACAAAACAAAAAAAACAAAAAAAAACAAAAAAAAAAAACAATATTTATAAAAAAAATCAATAAAATTATCATCAAAACCAATATATTATTTATATTTAAATGCATATGTTTTTCTCATCAAACAAAATCTCAATAGTTTCTTTCAAAATCGGAAGCAATCCTGAATGATGTATCCCCCCGACTGGGATGGACTAAACGTCAGGTGTCAGGCGTCAGGTGTCAGGCGCCTGACGATTTCTGGCTAAACGTCAGGTGTCAGGGCGTCAGGTGTCAGGTCAATCCTTTTCCACAAAACTAAACGTCGGGTGTCAGGTGTCAGGCGTCAGGCGTCAGGCGTCAGGCAATTTTCGTCTGGTGTCAGGTGTCAGGTGTCAGGCGATTGTCAGGCGATTCCTGTCTGGTGTCAGGCGATTTTTGTCTATTGTCAGGCGATTTTCAGGCGATTTTTGTCAGTTGTCAGGCGATTTTTGTCTGGTGTTTACACTTAAATTTTCAGGCGATTTTTGTCAGTTGTCAGGCGATTTTTGTCTGCTGTCTGGTGTCAGGTGTCAGGCGATTTTTGTCTGGTGTCAGGTGTCAGGCGTCAGGCGTCAGGTGTCAGGCGTCAGGCGTCAGGTGTCAGGCGCCTGACGATTTCTGGCTAAACGTCAGGTGTCAGGGCGTCAGGTGTCAGGTCAATCCTTTTCCACAAAACTAAACGTCGGGTGTCAGGTGTCAGGCGTCAGGCGTCAGGCGTCAGGCGTCAGGCGTCAGGCAATTTTCGTCTGGTGTCAGGTGTCAGGTTTCAGGCGATTTTCAGGCGATTTTTGTCAGTTGTCAGGCGATTTTCAGGCGATTTTTGTCAGTTGTCAGGCGATTTTTGTCTGGTGTTTACACTTAAACAAGTAAATACCCGTGGAAATCCACGGATACAGAAAATTTAAAAAAAAAATTAAATTACAAAAAAATTAGCAATAAACAAAAATCAATCAAATCAAATGAATATGAAAATTTAAAAACAAATTTAAATACTAAAAAAATTAAGTAAGCACGTGTGGAAATTTACGGTTTTAGAAGCTGTTCAACTAATAATTTACTAATTTTGTATCTAACACATCCTATCCGCTCATTCCCTCTATTTTTCCAGATCATCACCCACTCACATATGTATTCCCATCCTTTATTTTCCACCCATTCTCTTCTCTTTTTTCCGATCCGCCTGACCACTCTCTCTCTTATTCCTACTCATCCGACCACTCTGACCACTCTCTCTCTTCCTCCTACCCGCCCGACCAATTAGACTTTCTCCTACCTTCTTGACCACCCTCACTTCTTTCTACCTGCCCGATCACCCTCTCTTCCTTCTATCCACCCGACCGACCTCCCTCTTCCTCCTACTCAAAATCAAATAAATATCGATAAATATCGATTAAAATTATTTTCAAAAGGAATTGATGTAGGCAAATTTTTTATTATTTTTTTGAGACTTTTAAAGATCTATATTTCAATATAAAATTGAGACCTTGGACACACAACAATCTTGTCAACAGGTCAAAAAATCTCTAAATTATTTCAAATCTTTGAAAATCTCAAATCATTAGTCAAAAATTCTTCAAAAATCCATTAAAAATCCATTAAAAATTCATTAAAAATCACTATAATCATTGCAAATCTTCACAAATCAGAGATGGGCAAATTTTTTTAAAAATTTACTTTGGGTTTTAGTGTCATCGACAGGTGGGCAAACATCAAATAAATAGCAATAAAAATTGATTAATAACAAATCAACAATAATTAAATAAATACTGATAAAGATTGAATCAAATCGAATATATAGCAACAAATATTGGTGAAAAATCAAATAAATAGCAGTAAAATTACTTACTTACTTACTTACTTGTTTATTTATCTTTTTAAAATAAAAAAAGTCATTAAAAAAATCACGATTACAAATAATATCTTATAACAAAACAAGGCAAATCGGTACCGTACAAAAATAAGATTTTCTTTTCATTTTCTCATTCTCTTTTTTCTATCTCTTTTCTCTTTCCCTTTTATCTTTCTCGTTTCTCTTTTCTCTTTCCCTTTTCTCTTTCTCGTTTCTCTTTTCTCTTTACCTTTTATCTTTCTCGTTTCTCGTTTCTCTTAACCTTTCTTTTTTTCTTTTCTCTCTAACTCTATAACTCTGTATTTGTCAAATCCAAAATGGCGGCACATTGTTTTGGTCATGACGTCATCTCTCTCGACCAATGACAACGCGGTAGCGACGAAATTAACCTCTCTAATTCGCTATCGTTTTTCATTAATAACTCAAATTCTATTTAATATTTCTTAAAAAACTCTTTTGATGGCTCATCTACAGACTCAGGGCTATCGAATGGTGTATAGTTTGTTAGGTTTCCATGGCTACTTTTCTCAAAACAATTCGCACAAAAAACCTGGTTGGCTATTATTATATAAGATTAACACTTGTTACTTTCATCAAAATCAACACAGACAAAATCGTTTTGTTTCGATGAAATGAAGCGTTTTTTGTTTTTTTTTACGGAAAATTAATCAAAGATTTGCAGTTTTTTTACGAAGTAATTCCTAGGCGATTCAGCATAGGAACAGCCCACACGACACCAGAAATCACCAGACACCGAAATCGTCAGGTACCGTATCTGACGCCTGACACCTGACACCAGACAGCAGACAAAAATCGCCTGACAATCACCTGACACCTGACAAAAATCGCCTGACAATCACCTGACACCTGACAAAAATCGCCTGACAATCACCTGACACCTGACAAAAATCGCC
>JAQFZP010002236.1:0-14492 GCA_034695745.1 Geophilus truncorum | reverse complement strand
AGTGTTTACTCAATATCAGCTTATCACGTGGTGTTTCATGTGCTCATAAGTGTTTACAAAGAAACTTACTTAACAGTTAAAATGTCCTTATTTTATGTTAAAACGAGCACTTTTATACTCTTTTTCAACCTAATTCTTTTATTTTACGTAATCGAAGCGACGTGTACATATGGTAATGGAAAATACAACTTAACACTGCTGGACAGGTAAAAATCAAACTGAAACTGACATTGATTTCGATTTATGTATTTACTTTCTTTTCCTGTTTTTGCAGGCCAACACCCTGGTACTTATATGTTCAAAATGGCTCTGACTTCACGCTCTTTCAATTCAGCCTTTGCAGCCCGATCTCAAGTAGCGATGGCTGCAACAAGGCAAAAATCTGTCAGAAAACAGATCAAAATAACTACGTAACATTGGCAAAAGACGACAGTGAACCGATATTCAACTTAGTTTCGGAAAGCCAAGGGTTTTGGCTGGAATATTTGGGCTCCACCTGCAGTTCTGACGCGAAAAGGAAGTTAAGAACCGCTATTAACCTGCAGTGTGCAGATAAAATTGTAATTTTTTTTACTTTATTATATTATATTTTTAATTTTTAATATTGTTGTATTATCAGCATTTTAAAAATTGAGTTGTTGTTGTTCTAGGGCGCACCTCAATTTTTATACAAGAGTGATTGCACGTTTTACTTTTTGTGGCAAACGAGTGCGGCTTGCGATGCGAGCAAAACAAAACGAAAAGAGGTTCCATGTTACGTGTTCGACGACAACAAGCAAAAACGGGATTTATCACCCCTCACGCTGACGAATGGCGTTCACGAAGTTAAAAGCAGCAATCAAGCAGTTAAATTCTTCATAAATGTTTGCGCTCAGATTGATGACAAAACAGGTTTTTATTTAGTTTTTTTATTGAATCACGCTTTTGTTGATCTAAAAGTGACTAATTTAATCAACTCTTATCACTCTTAATATCTCGAATTTTTCACTTTTTGATATGCAAATGTGTTGAAATTGAAATTTCATGGTCTGTTTAATTGTAGTTAACTGTCCCAGCGGAAGTGGAGCATGCAGGAAAATCGGTTCTGAGGTGATCAATTTCGGTCAACTTGACAACCCGTTGACGTTCGTCGATGGAAATCCAACTTTGACATATTCCCTGGAAAAATCCGATGGGATTTTTCCAGCCGGTTGTACATCTAGGCCCAAAACGACGATAATATTTCGATGTCCTCATGACAGGACACGTGATTTACGCAGAACTTTCACCGCTGTCACCGGTCCATCACTGACAGTAACGTCGAACTGCGAATATCAAGTCGAATGGGTCACGGAATACGCATGCGCAGTTAAAGAATTAACATCGACGAAAGAATGTAAATTGCAGCAACCAGACATGGGGATTGACGTCAATTTAAATTCTTTAACCTTGAAAGGTAAACAGGACAAAAGATTAAAAAATAAAAAAAATAAAAATAAAAAAATTGTTTTCCTTTACATATTTATTTTTAGAAGATAAATACCACATAAATGCTACTTACAATGAGCAGGAAATGGATTTTTTCATAAATGTGTGCGGCGAGGTTCCGAAAGACACTTGTTCTGGAACTGCGGGTGCCTGTCTAAAATTCAAATCAGACAATAAAGATATTAATATCGGATCAGCTACTTCTAAAAAATTAAGGTATAATTATTTTAATTATCATTTTTAAAATTATTATTATTATTAATGTTTATTTTTATTTTTTTAGGTTTTCGGATGGCGAATTGATATTAAGTTACCAAAATGGTGATAAATGCCCGAATGGAACCGACGAACGTTATTCCTCCGTTATTATTTTTAAACCTGGTTCCAAAAAGAAACAACCCACCTTTAATCGATTGATTGATTGTACTTATTTTTTTAACTGGGAAACAGACGTGAATTTTGTGGCTTTGGCAACCGGAAGTCAATGCAGAGCGTGGAACGGCACAAACATTATTGATTTATCGTCGTTAACCAAACGTAAAACATTTGTATTACTCTAAACAATTGTTCGAATGATTTAAAAATAATTCTGTTACTCAGATACGGGAAATTGGGACGTAGTGATGACAGACGTGAGAGAATATACGTCATTGGACATCATTTTGAATGTTTGCGGTACCATTAACTCACAACCGAACTTCACTACTTGCCCACAAGGCGCTGCGATTTGCATAAGAGGTGCGAAATCTTTAATTCTGCGTAATTTTTATATTGTATTAATTATTTACGTTTGTTTATCATAGATATGGAAGGGAAGTTGAAAAATCTCGGGCGTTTCGAAAGCAAACCGTCAATTTCGGGGAATTTTGTTGTCATCAATTACACAAACGGTGATAAGTGCAATTCGGATGCATCTAAATCGACTTCAACGGTCATAAATTTTAAATGCGAACCTGGCGAATCGAATCGCGGACCATCGCTCGTGTACGTTTCTGAAGACATGTGCAATTTCGAGTTGGAATGGAAAACGTCGGCCGCTTGCTCTCAAAGCCAACACGTTGGTCAAAATTGCCGCGTGTTCGACGGCGAGCTCGGTTATTCATTCGACCTGACGCCGTTGAGAGATTTGGGAACACTCAAAGTCAACGGCACCGACTACGACTATTACATAAACGTCTGCGGCCGAGCAAACGAAGAGTCGTGTAAAAGCTTGGGAGAATATGCAGTGTGTCAAGTGAAGAAAGCAGATGCAAAATCTGTCTGGAACTTAGGTTTACCGGCGAACGATATTACTTACTTCGATGGATTCATCAATTTAACTTACACCGGCGGAACTCCTTTCAATGATCCGAACAAAACACCGAGGCAGAGTAGAATATCGTTTTTGTGCGACCCCGATGCTGGAAAAGGGAAACCAGAATTTGTCTCGGAAGAAAAACAAATTTACAAGTATATTTGTCACCTCTAAAATTCTTTTACGATTTTTTAAAATAATTTTTTTTTTTTTTTTTTAGTTTTAAGTGGTATACATCTCTTGCTTGTCCTCGGCGACCGATCGAGTGCCTCGTCACCGATTGGGAGAATAAGAAACAGTACGATTTGAGCAGGTAATGTTGATAATTACTAAATTAAATCGTGTTTCAGCTATTTTTTTATTTTTTTTTTGTTAAATAGTTTGATCCAAAAATCTGGAAGTGACAACTGGGAAGTCGTTGCAAACCAGAAAAAATTTTATCTGAACGTTTGCAGTCCGCTTGTGGGCAATGTCGAAGGTTGCGCCTCGCAAACGAGTTCGTGCATTAAGACTTTAGTCGATGGGAAAGAAGAAATGTACATCAGTGATGGTGGTCACATAATTGACAAACCACGCTTGGAGAAAGGAGGCATCATAGTTCTGAAATACGACATGGGAGAAGAATGCAAGGGGTCATCAAGAAGTAAAAATTATTCAACTGTCATCAATTTCTTATGCGATATGGAAGCTACAGTACGTATATTTATATAAATTTTATGATTTTATTCAATATTATAATTTAATTTTTTTTTGGTTGAAATTTTAGGTTTTGCAACCACCGGAGATTTTGAAATCGCTTGGAAAATGCAAATTTAACTTTATGTGGCGCACGATAGCTGCATGTCCGATCAAATTTGACACGGGAAATGCCTCGTCCTGTGACATCACAGATCCCAACACTGGGTTCCGATACGATCTTCAGCCCTTGCGAGACGTGTATCCCGTCAACACACTACCCGGTTTGCCGCTCTCGGCGATTCAAGTGTCGCTGTGTGGATCTGAAATCGAATACACGTGCAAGGGACACAACAAAGTTTCTGTTTGCGGACAGGAAAGAAATTCAAAGCTGGACAGAGTTTTGGGCGTCTCGACTTACACGCAAATCGAAATGGGAGAATCTGGCAAAATCATCATCAAATACGCCAAGCAATCCATGATCGACACCGGTCACCCAGAATACGTGATTGAGATCAGTTTAAACTGTAGACCAGAAATTAGAAAAGGTGAAATGAAGTTCGTCAGTTTGCAAGGAGGAATTTACTACTTTGAAATGGACACGAGCGTCGCTTGTGCTTCCAAACAAGTCCAGTGCTCAACGTGGGACAGTGCGGGAAACGAATACGATTTGTCGTCACTGGTACGAAACAACACTAACTGGGAAGTGGTGGACTCGAGACCCCATCACGGCGACTTAAGATATTACATCAACGTGTGCAAACCACTATATCTTAGCAGCGGAAGTCCGACTTCTAAGTGCGACGTCGGCGCGGCCGGTTGTCAGGTGACGGGCGACGGAAAGACCTTCAACTTGGGGGTCGTGGAGAGTCCACCTCACATCATGTCGACAGGTCAGCTGGTGCTGAAGTATCGCGATGGAAGCTTGTGTCATCAAGGAAAATTTAAAAGAAGCGTCACAATTATGTTCGAATGCTCGCACATTCAACACGATCCAGTTTTCAAAGACGAAACACAAGAATGCGAGTACCTGATCAGCTGGAGCACACCTGCTGCATGTCCAATCAAGGTACAATAAATTAATATTTTTTAAATTTTATTTTACGTCATTTATCATTATTATTATTATTATTTAAAGAGGGCCGTCGGTAGTGGTTGTCACGTGGACGATACGCAGTTTGGTCACCGTTTCGACTTGACGCGACTGAAAGAAATAGGACCGCAGGTAATCGAAGGCGGGGACCACAGTTACACGCTGGCCGTTTGCACTAACGTCGAATGCAATGGGATCAAAGATGTCGGCGTGTGCCAAAAAGCGAACCAAACACACAATGCTGGGCTGTTCAATGAGAAACTTCGATTTAACGACGGTCAATTGAGCCTCGAGTACGTCGATGGAGAAGCGAATTGTCGAGGCCAGTACAGCAGGACGTCGGTCATTCAGTTTGTGTGTTCTTCGGAATCGGAATCTAAGAAACCCATTTTTATCAGTGAATACAACAATTGTAGTTACGTGTTCATTTGGGAAACCAAATATGCGTGCACTCCGGTTACGTCGACTCGGTGTTCCGTGAGGCGTAACGGCGATCTGTACGATCTTTCGTCGTTGACCTTGTACGATCAAAGTCATGAAGTTTTCACATCTGATGGGAAAGAGAAGTTTTTGATCAACGTGTGCAGGTCGCTTTCGCAGACCACGGAATCGAGGTGTCAGTATACGAGTGGAGTTTGTCGCGTTGATCCCATGCAAGAGGACCCCAAATTGAAGTTAGAAGTTTTATAGGTTGTATTTTTAAGTTTGAAGTTGATATTAAATGTGGTTTTTTTTTAAGATTCAAAAATGTTGGTAACGTTCACAAAGGTCCGTATTTTGAAGATGACCGTTTGAAATTGAAGTTTGAATTTGGACAAAGCTGTGACTCAGGACCATCCGAGGCTATCATAACCTTTTACTGCGACCAATCTAGAATGGTAAGTTAGTAAATTTCTAATTTGATACTTATTAATGTTTTTATTACTTTTAGGACACAGAACCGCAGTTTTTAAAGCAAGATGGCTGCGAGTGGCATTTCATGTGGTCGACACCTGCGGCATGTCCAATCAAAAGCGAGGAAAATTTGAGAAACGATTGCACTGTCGTGAATCCAGAATCAGGTAAAAAAAAATTTTTTTTTATTTTTTTTTTGGTGTTGTTTTGTTTTGTTTTGTTTGTTTGTTTGTTTATTTATTTTAATAAACTTGAATGCTCTATTTACACTAATCGCTTATTTATCAACAGGATTTCAATTTAATTTAAAACCGCTGTCGAAGATGTCGGGATACACCATCGAAGACTCGGTCAAACCGCACAAATACACGATCAACGTTTGCGACGAGTTGTCAAATTCGCCTTGCGGAAGCGACGCTGGAGGTTGTCAAGTGGACACGGTCGTTAATCGTAATTGGGTCACCGGAAAAGCAAATTCGAAACTTCATTATCACAACGGAATTATCTTCCTCAACTACACGGACGGAACATTGTGTCATGACGGAATGTTCACCCGATCCACGATTATACAATTCATTTGCTTGCCAGGCAGCGGGAACGGCGAACCGGTATTCGTAGAAGAAACGAACAACTGCACTTATTACTTCACGTGGCACACCGAACTCGCGTGCGAAAACAGAGTTCATTGCATGGTGGACACCGGGTCCGCTGTGATCGACTTGTCTCCACTCATGAAAAGAAGCAACTACTTGGCACTACAGAACGAGAATGAAGATCAAGACGTTTATTTGATAAGTATTTGCCGTCCGTTAAACCCAATTTCTGGGTATCCGTGTCCACCTGAGTCGGCGGCGTGTAAAACTGCAATCGGGCATGCAAACCCACTGGTGAATAGTTTATTATTTAATATGTAAATAATATTAAATAATTTTTTTTTTTGTGGGGGTTTTTCTAGAGTCTCGGACAAGTTTTGCTGTCACCAGGAGTTGATGATCAGGGTCGAGTTTATTTAAATTATTCACACGGATCTGAATGTCCTACCAAAAAAGATGTTCGAATTTCGTCAAAGATTATTTTTATATGTGATAGCAATTCTGCTGACGGGACGCCAAAATTAATGGATAAATCTGAAGACTGCGTTTACACGTTTGAGTGGAAAACTGAAATTGCATGCAACAAGAACTCGACCACGAAAATGATAAATAAAGAAAACTGCGTTTTTGCCGATTCGAAAGCTCGAGTTTTATACGATCTGAAAAGTCTGGCGCAGACGACAAAGGTAAATTAATCATAACAATTTATTTTGTTTATTTGTGTTTTGATTTTTTGTTTTTCTCTCTTTTTAAGGTGGAAGATGACGACACATTTATAAATATATGTGGATCGACTTCTGACTCCGGATCGTGTGCCGGATCGAGCGTTTGTAATGGAAACAAAATATCCTACGGTTTAACCAACTCGTTAACGAGCGCAATCACTCAGGAAAATGAATTAAGACTTCATTACAGCAACGGATCTGAGTGTCACGAAAAAGGTAAATTTTGTAACAGTTTTTTAAAGTTTCAAATTAAATGGTTATTATTTTAATTATTCAAAATTAGGCGCTTCAAACACAGAAATAAAAACATGGTCGTCTGAAATTTGGTTCACCTGCGATCCCGCGTCACATATCGGAAAAGTGGTTAAAATAAACGTAAGTTTGTTTACTTTTTTTTTTTTAATTTGCTTGTTTTAATACTCGAGAAAAAAAATACAACTGGTTTGGATTTGAGCAAAGTTTTAAAAAATTGTGATGACGATAATTCACAACGACGTCGAAGTCGATTTAGTTTTGATCTTTTTCGCATCGGTGGAACCTTTGGAACTTTTGTGTTTCTTGCCTTTCGGCGGCAACACGGTCAAAGCGAGTGAATTATTCGTTCTCACGGACTTGTGAGGCATGGCGTAGCGCAGTTTCTTCCAGAACCACGGGTCCTCCCACCGCAGATACGTGTTCAAGCCGACGTACATGCGCATTTCGGGATCCATCTCGTCTTTAGACGGAACTTCACCCAGCACGATTACGATGACGCGGTTCATCCGGTCCTGCAGCGCCTGATGATGGGCCGTTTTGAACTCGAGTCGGCCCCACACGCTGCGAATGAAGTTGTTCGATAACACGACAATCGTGCGACAACTCTCCTCGACGGAACGCACAATCGAGTCCGGAATCCATTCTCCCACCAGCCAATCCCGATGATGCACACACAGGCGATAAAACGGCTCGTGCTGCTCCAGACCCGGCAGCAAATTAGTTGCCACCCACTCCATGTCCTCCTGACTAAAGGAAATAAAGGCGTCGAAGCGTTTGTCGGCATCCACGTCCGTCTCGGTGATGAGGAACATGCACCAGTTGTGCGCGTACAGCCACACGCGGATTTCGTGTAGATATTTGTAGTAGGCGATGCCCGCGAACGAGATGGCGATGGTGAGCACGATGGCGATCACGACCAGCCCGATCAACAGATTGGCGCTGATGTCGGCCGAGTCCTCGCAGTCGTAGCGCGCCACCGTCACGTTGGGCAGATTGGCGCACTCCATGCGGTGCACGTCCTTCACGTTAGCCGTCAACTCCAGCCACGGCTCTAAAATGTCCTCGCAGTCGCACAGCCACGGGTTGTTGCCGAGCCACAGGAGGAGATCTTGTCGGAGCAGCAGCGCGTCGAGCGTCTTAGAGTTCAACCGCCGGAACCTGTTGCCGTCGACGTGCAGCGCTCTCAGCGATTGCGGCAGAATGGCCACGTCGAGGGAGTTTAGCTTGTTATCGGTCAGCACGAGCACGGAGAGGTTGGACCAGTTGGGATCCTGGATCCCACTCAGTGACGAAACGTTGTTCCCTTTCAGATTTAGCACAGACGTGTTGGCCGGAGCCGTCGCCGGGATCTCGGAGACGGAGCCGGGCGGACACGTCACCTTGGTGACGAAGCCGTCGGTGCGCAAGACGCAACGGCACGGCTGCGGACAGCCATCCTCGATGGCGCAGTAGAGATCGGACTCAGACAGCGACGTGACCTCTTTTCCCATAAGGCTTTGCGGGCTGATGCACGTGAGGTTCTGCACGTCGAGTCGGAAGATGACGTCGCGGTCCTGCAGCTGGTAGCGCATGTGCTTGAGAAGGAAACGGATGTGGCAGTCGCAGTCGATGGGGTTAAACCCGAGACGAGCGACGGGGGTTCCGTTGGACGAGTAGGTGGTGAGGAACTGTTCGAGGGATAGGTCCACGGTGGAGATGTTGTTGTGCTGAAGATCGATGACCACCTGGTCCGAGTAAAACTGCAGACTGGGCGCCGAGATTTGGCTGATTCGGTTGTAGCTGAGGTCGAGACTCTGCAGGTTCTGCAGCCACTGCTGGAGCGTCAGTGGCACTTCCGTTAGCTCGTTGCGGCTCATGTTGAGCTTGACCAGCCGTTGGGGCAGCTGGAAATCGGCCGCCTCGAGCCTGTTGGCCGACAGGTCCAGCATCTCCAGGTGGATGCAGGGGATGAAAGCGTGTCTGTTGATGGACGAAAGTGCGTTGTCGTTGAGCCGGAGATAGACCAAGTTGCTTCCGGGGAACGGAGCGTCCAGTCGCGGCAGCCGGTTGTGCGAGAGATCGAGAAGGAACAGCGAATTGGCGTTGTCAAACGTTCGATTGCCGATGTCCACCAGGCGGTTGTGACTGACGTCGAGTTGACGGAGCTTTCTTTGGTTTTGCAGCATCTTTGGCTGGAGCTGGGTGAGTCGATTGTGGGCCAGGTTAAAGGTGACCAGCTCCGGAAGGTCTTGTAAGAAGTTTTCGTCGAGGTGCTCGAGGCTGTTGAAGGAGAAATCGAGCTCAGTGGCGTTGGGGAGGTTCTGGAGAAACAGCAGAGGCAAGGAAGACAGATTGCAGCTGGCGATGTTGAGTTTTCGCAAGAACGTGTGGTTGGCCACCAAGTTGTCTGGCAGCTGCAGCACCAGGTTGTCGTGCACGTCCAGGAGATGCAGGCGGACGTTTGAGTCGAGCAGTCCGGCCGGGAGCTCGAAAAGCCTGTTGGAGAAGAGGCGCAGTTCCCGCAAGTGCAGAAGGTCGAAGAAAACGTCGTAGTCGAGCTGCTCCAGGTAGTTGCCCTGGAGATCCAGGAACTCGAGGTTCGGCAGACCCCTGAAAGCAGCACGCGATACACTGACCAGCTCGTTGTTGTGGAGGTAGAGAGTTTTTAGATGGGGTAACTGACCGAGCGGTTCGTGGAGCACGCGTAGATGATTGGACGCCAGGTTGATTGTCGTGAGCTGCGACGACGAGTTGAAGAAGCCGAATTGGACAGTGTCCAGCTGGTTCGAAGAGAGATCGACAAACGTGAGTTTTTTGCTTGTGGTCAGCAGGTTCAAAGGAACTTTGAAAAGCCCGTTGCGGCCCAACCCGAGTTTCTGGAGATCGAGGCCCTTGAACAAGTCTGCGGTGACCGATCCGAGCGGTCGGTCGGCGGGCGCGGTGAAGTAGAGCGCGGTGACGTTGATAGAGCCGAACAATTTTGCGAACGTTGTCGAAGGTAGCGGGCAGTTTTGAAATGACACAGCCTGGATTTGTTTCTCGAGTCCAAAGTTAGAGAGAAGCTGACTAAGGTTGTAAGCGGAAGTTTTTTGGTTCTGGGTGCACGAAAGGGTTATCAGCTGAGTGTAGGAATCCCAGGTTAAACTGACTTCTTCTTCGAGGGATTCGGAACAGGTCAAATGCCACTGCTCGCTCGTTATGGGCCCGCACATGCAGTCGTCGGGGCACAAAAGTGTCCATGTGGCCGATAGCAGTTGAGATAAGACGAAGAAAAGGAAGAATTTCATGGTAGAACTAAGGAAAAACAAAAGGGGGAAGAAATGTATAATTTTAAAACATTAAAAATTTGGGAGAAAAGTGTTTACCTGTGAAGATGCTTAAATTAGTTCATCTGTTATTGGACTGGCCGTGATTTAACGTCCCCTCACGGTACCAGGTCGACCCATCTTGTTGACCCTCTTGTCAGATGGCCTTCGATTCACGTGCGTGGTATTTGTTGGTCTTGCGCAGGTGAAATGTTGATTTTCATAATTATAAAAAAACAAAAAAAACACTCGTTTGCTTCGACGTAATAGTTTTGCCACTTGTTCTTCCTGTTGCAATGTTTTGATCGATCAACACGAGTGCGACACCTGCAACCCGACGACGTTTTTTTTTTTTGTATGTGTTCTTTGCAAGTGACCTGAATATATAGGCCGCATGACCCGAGGCTACGAAACGCTGTAACCTTCAAACAAGTGGTCGTGCAGCTCCTCCCTCTCCTCGTCCCTTTTCTAGGCCTCATCTCCTCTACTTGCCGGTATCAGTTTCATCTTAATTCTTAACGCTTCATTTCACAAATTTAAAAAAAAATTAATTATGGGTTTTTTTGAAAATTTTACTTGAATTTTCCTTAGGAATTACCGTGTTACGTTTACTTCAATTGGAAAACGAGTGCGGTTTGTTCTCGATCTTGTGTTGTTTTTGGCAGCGATGGTCGAGTGGTCGTCGATCTACAACCGCTGGGCAGTATTAGTCACGTGTGGAATGTGACTGATACGAGTGGTAACGTGTAAGTAAAGAAAATAAAATTTAAAAAAATATATACATTTTTTTTTTAATTGGAAATTTTTTTTTAAGGTATTGGATCAATGTTTGTCACGGCTTGCAGAGTAAATCGCTGATGAATTCCAATTGTCCACCCGATGCAACTGTTTGTGTGAAGACAACTTCAGGAGTTAAGGTGTTGGGGTTGTTAGATACCCAAATGTTGAATCTGGATGGTATTTATACATATATATATTATTTTTTTAAATTTTAAAATTTGTTTATTTTATTTTAATTAGAGAAATACAATTCGCTTGAAGTAACTTACTCGTCTTCCATGGCTCCTGATTTGTGCAAGTCGAATAAAATTCCCAAAGTGTCGATTAATTTCACATGTGCTACGGGGATTGGAATGCCTGAATTCGTCAAGAAGGACGAAAGTGCATGTGAATTTCACTTCCGTTGGCCAACTTGGACTGCATGTCCCGAAGTTACGAGCGAGGAAACGATTAAATGGGAGTCCGGTTTCGTCGAAGATCCGAAATTACACTTAAAGATTAACTTTTCTGATCTTATAGAAAGGTAAAATCATGTTTTCAAAAGGAGAAAAATGTCAATATTTTTTATCTTTTTATTTATTTATTTATTTTTTTTTTTTTTTTAATTTCTAGAGAATTTGAAGCAGTCGAAGTGAGAGGAAACGATAAATACACATACAAATTTTCTCTGGGCAAACCTGGCAATAATGCTTGTGCAGTTAAAGGCGTTTGTCAAACCAAAGAAGACTCGTTTAAAAGGGCTATTGGACTCAGCGACGGTGTCAAAATATCGCGGAAAGGCGAACAACTCCAGATGGAACTGCCGTCGAATAGTAAATGTGGGAGCAATCCCTCCAAGAATAAATCGACTGTGATTATATTTGCATGTAGCCAAGAAGATAAATTGGTAACGATGAAAATTTTTGAGAAAATCGTATCTAAATTAACAATTTCTTAAAATAATAGGGAGAACCGAAGTTCATTTTCGAATCAAATGACTGTAAATACAACTTTAACTGGGAAACGAACGTAGTTTGCTTAAAGTGAGTTCTTATTTCCCTCGTAACAAATTTCCGGAAATTAATCACGATATTTCTACCTCAGGAATGTTTTATTCGAGACGGCATCGAACGATTCTGCCGAAAGTAAATCTTTATCTACTGGTTATATTTTCCTTATCGTCGGGTTGGTGTTAATTGTCGTAATTGCAACAATCATCGTTTTAAGCAGTTCTTCACGAAGGTGAAAAAAGCGAGATTATAAATGAATAAAATAAACGATAAGCTAAGTTTTAATTTTATGTTAACTAGATCATACATTGCGTATAAGTGTAGACAAGTGTGGCGCAGTGCAAATCGCAGTCCTTCATTCCGATATTCAAGGGTAAGTGTCTTATTCGTTACTGTGGCGTTGAATTTTGTTAATCTATGAGATAGCATCCGTGATCGTTTGCTTGCAGCTTCCTGTTGATGACGAATCGGAAAAAACTCTTCTTTTGAATCCAGAAGATGGACAAGTCGAAATGTTGCAAGAAGACAGCGATGACGAAGTTTTAGAAATCTAAGTTATTTTTAATATATTTTACTATATCGATTTTTATTTTTCCTGATCTTTTTATAAATTTCTTTTCTTTTCTTTTTTTTTAAATGATGTAAATTTTAAACGCGGCAAACGGGTTATTTTTGTTTTCTATTCTTTGATGTCATTATTATTGTTATTAAGGTGTAATGTAAAATTCAAAGATAGTTTAGCATGTCCTTTTTATTATTTTATTTATTAACGTTCCAAATAATTTAAGCAAAGAGAAAAATATGTAAAATTTTGCACAGCCCAATGTTTTTACTGTGATACATTCAGGGAAGATCTTAGTTTCTAGTCAAGATTCCCATACATTAATCAATTAATTATTTCGAAAATAAAAATTTTGAATTTTCACACTCGTGTTCGTCCGTGTTATTAGTAAATCAAAAAATGTCAAAAAGTGGAAATTCGGCGTTTTCTGGTTGAAATAGATCAGCCAGAAAACAAGCAGTGCCTGCCAATCCCTCGAATAGGCTGTATGGGTAATCGGGAGTTCGTGCGTGACGTTTGAACTCCTCGGAAAACATAAAATCAGAAAATTTCTGTGCTCGGTACAGGTGTTTCTTGTCATTTGTGAGTCGGTACAAAATGAAAAATACGTAGGCATTGCCAGCGACACCGTGGCAAATTCCTGCAATATGTACTCGTTACATTTCGTTGTAAATTTATAATTTATAATTTATTATTAAAGCTATAATTACCAGGGCCTTTTCTCAGTAACCCTTTGTTCCAGATCAAATCGCCGCATTTCAATACCGAATTTAAATATCGGTCCTCTTTCCAACGCAAATAGGCTTTGGCCATCAAAAAGGCAATTCCTGTTGAGATTAAACATCAATTTTGTATTTATTTTGTTTACTTATTTATACTGTATGTTGTTGTTTACCTGGAGCTCCGTGACACCAATGAACCAATTCATCATTTTCAGGTCTCTTTCGTCGCACTTCGTCCATGGCGCAGGGGAAATTACCGTTAGGTTGTTGCAAGCTGAGTATAAAGTCAACGGAGTTTTTGATGTCTTTTTCAGCTTCGGCGTTGTCTTTCAAGAACTCGGTGAAACTCATCAGTACTTGTAAAATAGCCGACAAACCATGCGCCGCGCCTGGGTGAAAAGATTAATTACAATCTATTTATAAAGTTGTGGGAAATCAATAAAAACATGCCATTTACCAAGATATTCGGTGTCATAGTAAGCATACATGAGCGGAGCTTGCGAGTGATAATGTTTGGCGTATTCTCGACCGGAATTCACAGTCGCAGCGCATAAAGCGTTAACTTGTTCTGGAGTAATCGCCTGAAATAGCGCAAGTAGCGGTAATTCTAGTTTTCTGTTATTTACAAAGGTTACAGCTGACAGCGTACTTCAACGCCAAGTCTTTTCTTTAAAATCAAAAGCGCGTACAAATATCCAGCTCTACCGACGAACATCTCATCACTACCATGTTTCAAAAAGTTAATAGGTCCACAGACGTCAGCTGCTTTTGCAATTGACTTGACCAAACTCCGAAAGTGTTCGTGATTACCTGACGAAAAAAACAAAATAATAAAATAAATAAAAAAAAAATAAAAAAATCCATTTTCAAGATTGTTTATTTTAATTAATTTTACCTTGTGCACTCTTGATAAGTGCACCAACAGTGTGTACGCCAACGTTTCCCAGTAAAAATCCCACGGTTGTCTTGGGATCGGACCGAGTATCAGATGTTTGGGTTTGGGTGTATTGCATTGCGATGGTAATGTAATCCGATGCCGTTTTCAGATTTTCTTGCTTTTTCTCAGCCAAAGCTGGGAGAGTGGTTAGGTAGTAAAAGGTGTACGCAATGCCGGATAATCCAACGTACAAGCCGCCGTCGCAATCGGACAGTTTTCGTC
>JAQFZP010002235.1:0-14500 GCA_034695745.1 Geophilus truncorum | reverse complement strand
AAAAATTCAAATAAAATTCACTTAAAAATAAACACAAATTCAGTAAAAATTACTTCAAAATTAAAACACAAATTTAAAGTTTAAAACACCATTTAGAAATTAAATTAACACTTTCAAATAAAATTAAAATTAACCAATTTCACAAAAAAAAAACCAAATTCGCACTTTGAACATTTCAATAAAATTTTAAGTTTAATTAGTTACAGCGAATTTGGTTAATTAAAATAATTAGTTTAGTTAAGTTCAATTTAATGTTAAAATTTCGTTTCTTTTTTTTTTTTTAATTATTATTATTTTTTTGGGACGAAATGTCGTGGGACGAAATAACTTTGGGACGAAATGACTTGGGACGAAACGTCCTGGGACGAAACGCGTTTGGGACAAAATGTCTCGGGGACGAAATGTCTTTGGGACGAAATGTCGCATGGGACGAACTGTCTTTGGGACGAAACGGCCGGGACGAATCGTCGTGGGACGAAATGTCTCGGGACGAAATGTCGCGGACCCGCTGGTGAATAATAACAAGAAAAAGTAAAAATCTGACCATTATTTCCTTGTAACCAATTAACTTTAGTGCCAATATACAGTATGAATAAATCTCCTATTGTCTCCTTATTGTCATCGAAGCAGTAGTAAAAGAAAGTGAAAAACAAAGCCAGTCATATGATCTAATAACAATAACAACTGTCCCGCAACAGCCTGGCTACCAAGAAACTCCCGATGAAAATTGCTGCGGATTGCAGCGAAATAGCGCACTCGTTACATTAAAGAGCGATCCCGAAAAGAACTTGATGAAGTTCAGCATAACGAGAAAATCTACAATCACAAGCAAGCATTATCAAATGCAATCAAGTAAAGTCTTTACCGGTACCTGAAAACCTCAAATAACAGCTTATAAAAGGCATAGCAGCAGAAATAAATTTAAAAAGACATATGAAGACTAAGGACTTAACAGATTTATAGTTAAGACTCTACAAAACCTGTTAACACAACTTTTGATAACTAATATGCATATTAGGAAAAAAAATACATAAAGCACAGCAATTTTAGAATTTATACCACAAGATAATTCAAGCAATTACAATGGTAGCAACAATTTTAATTAACCAAAAACTAGCCCAAGAATGATTGGATGCTTACTGACTGTGAGTTACTGTGCTGATGCACCTATCTTTATTTCTAAACAAGAATTGTAGCCATATTAGTTAATGTTAAAAGAAAAAAAAAACATTTCCCTCTGTTACTAACTGAATCAATAAATATTGCTTAAACTCACCAATTGCTATTTTGGCCACACACGACCTGTCACATGACATAACAAAGCTCACAAGTCAGTACTGTACTAAAATCCCATTACACAAATTCTATTAGACTAAGTATCAGATTCACAAAAGATACCAAATCAAGTACTAATTGTGTGAACTATGAAGTGTGACTGTTGATGGGCACTTAGTAAAAGCTCGCACACAGCATTGTCTCTACTCTGTATGTTATCTGAATCCGTCTCTTCATTAAGAGTCTGAATAGCAGAGACAAAAGTGTTTAATTTATTTTTAAAATTTAGAATTATTTTAAATTGATAAATCAATAAAGTCAAATACATCATTGTGTAGCTAAAATATTGTAGTTTCTTGAAAAAAATTGACGATTGTCTTGAGTTAACCAGTTTTGAGTTATTTAAGATTTAAGCCAACTGTCTTCATCATTGAGACAGTTTTGTCAGTCACTGTATGATGTTGAAGAATACAAGTCATGACTAAAGAATAGCAGTCGACGAGCAAACCAAGATTAGGGCATATGAACGGATGATTTCAATACAATGATGTAATACCAATCAAAATAGATTAATCTATCATCATTTTTACCAGAGCTTTTTTTTCGGACGGTACGCGCCGGTACGTAGTACCGGCACCTTTTTTGACTTACCCTATGTTGGTTATTTTGCTGTAATGATAAAAAACTCTCTCTCCAACCAAAGACTCATTACAGTACCGGCACCTATTTTACTTTAGAAAAGAACCCCTGATTTTTACAACTTATTAAACAATTGGTACAACCAAAAAACAAGCAATTTACCACAATATAAGCGGATGAGAGGATTCCAATCCCATGTTTAAATTAATACTCTTATCCACATTCAATATGCAAACTAGGGATGAGAACAGGACCAGTGTATGAGACCCGTCCCGGTCCCGCACGGTCCCATTTTCATTCAGTCCCGTTTTCATCCCTAATGAAAACCGAATACTAATAATACGAAAGTGCTGCCATGTATTCTGGTAATTAGTTATTTACTTTTTTATTTAATAGATTTTTTTTTAAAGAGTGGATAGAAGAAAGAAAGAAAGAAAGAAAAGAATAAAGCTTAAGGTCGCCAGCGATTTGGGAGTAAAAAAAACAACATCCATTCATGCAACAACGGACACTTTACAAACAATGCCAACAAACACACTGCATCGTAAGATGCATAAAGTTTCACTGACTACTTATGTGTTTTTTGTTAGACATGTTTCAATAAATTTTAATATTTGTTGAGATTCAGATTCTTTTTTATTTTATTTATTAAAGTTAAAAGAAAAAAAATTAATAAAAGTTAATAGTCCAACTTATATCAGCTTTATAGAGACTAATTTTAGGGTTTTAAACTCAAAGCTCAAACACTTGCAGCAAATGAGTTGTTGACAAGTTTTAAATAATGATAAATATAAAATTATTTAATCTTGTCTCCAGTTCAGTTCTTCTTGCTGTAACAAATCCACAGAAATGTTTCAACATTTTCATTGATGTATTCAATTTTCCAACGGTTTACCAGAAAGACGAAGGCCATCTGGTGCTATTTTATTTTCTCCGGTAAAAATGAGTTACTTTAAAAAAAAAAAAACATATCAGCAATGCGCCAGGTATCTATCTGCTATTAACAATTTTCGACTAAAACACAACTAATTTGTTTTAATTTAACCAAGAAAGCAAATCTTGATTGTAAATGACAGACATTATAAAAATGTAGCAAGATACAATGTAATGGAAGCCACGTCAGAAAAACATCAGAAGTCGACGAAATATCGACATTTTGTTGCACGTTTTTCACTTTGAATAATCCGACACATTTTACTAAAATTCTTATGCAGTTATGTTGTGTGAAATCAAATTATGAAACAAAATAATACATGAGATGAGAGACTTAGTTTAATTTCTTCCTTTTGGCAAGAACTAAAGTAACACCAACATAAATTGTCAGTGTAGTGTTAAATGAAATCAGTTTCAAATAAAACTTTACTGCCAAACTCAAGTTTCGTTTATAACTAACTAGCTTATTAAATATGCCTACTTTAATAGTTACCGTATGCAAAATAGTTATGATCTGTATCTTCAAAAATAAAACTATTGAAGAAGACAGTAGGTGCATTCAAAAACTAAAACTGAATCATCTTATTACCATAAAATTCATTTTATGACGAAAATAACACGAAAAGTTCGTCTTGTCAGTCATAAAATTAATTTTATGCCTGAAGATGAAAACGGAATCATCCCATCCATTTAAAAAATAATAATTTATGATTCCTCATCTAGCAGCAACCTTAAACCCAATTATTTCATTTACTCGACTCGCGAACGCTCGCATCGTTTTTCGCCGAATGTCGATAGTATTTTAAGAACATCCTTTACATACAACGTAATTAAGAACTGAAACTGGACCTCTCTGAATCATCATTTTGTCTAAAAACGTTGAAATCCTTTTCAAGCATAGCAATCGATAAAATTGAATTCACATTTCTATCTTATAACTCAGTTATATAAGTACACTCAAAAACAGCCCATAAAAGAAATCCATTTTAAGGAAAAATAAAACAAAAACCTTTCGTTTTAGAAAAATGTTTTAGTTTTTGAATGCACTTTAGTGCCTATCAGACAAACGTAAGTGAGGATTTTGTATAGTAGACTAACCTATTTTAAATAGTTAAGCCCAAAATGAAAGCGCATTTTAATCTGAATGTTTGGCAATCATGCTACGATAGTTATATAAAATTCACAACTCTTCAGATAGTAAAAAGTGATAAGTCTAGTTAAAAGATTGTTTGCAATAAATCTGTAAAATTACAAAATGTTTCTTTATATTTAGTATGAAAAGAAGAATTATACAAATCTTTTAAACGTGTACTTCATAAACACAACAAAATTCAATTTTGTCCTAGATGTCATCAAATGGAATGGACTAAAAAACGGACCAAAGCAACTACAAAAGTATCTAGAAGAAAGGAATAGTGCTTAAGGTGCCCAATGGCTACTCTAGCAAAAGCGACCTGACACCTGAAGTAATATTTTCATACTGGTACTAAAAACTTAAATCAAAAATAACTTTCGATTTTTCTGTGATGCATTCTGCTGAAAACGATTTAAAACTTCGTTTGTAGTTTTAAATGACTGACTGGTAAATGTGAAACTCAAAACAAATTCTGCTTAAACCGTGGCAGAGAATGATTATTTAGAGGAAATAATAAGCGGGCGATAGCCCGGCACGCGCGGTGCAGCTAAGCAGAATAAAAGACAGTTCTGATTCAGCCTTCTAAGCAGAAGCATCTCTTCATTTCGTCTCCTCTAAAACATGACTTAAGCAGGAAACGACAGCAGAGCGATCGAGAAGAGCTCTATAAACTCCGCTCCCGATGGGGAGCTGAAAGCAGCAGCATTTAGGCATTAAGGGTGTTGGTGATCTACCTCAAAATATATTATACCGGTATGTATTGTAGCTGTTTTATGTGAATGTTTATCTAAAATTATATAATTTAGAATTGTTTTAATATGTATAATTTATCATGTGTGCATTATGTGTTTCCGTATTTTTCATTAAAGGCTAGCACTTGTGAAGCAGCCGTACCGTAGTTGTTATTGCACATGAGCCAAAACGACAACTTGTAAACCAGTTTACCAAGCCCGGTGAATAAAACAGTGTTCTTGTTATATTGGCATCGTGTCAACTCTTTTGCACAACAGACAACACCTGCAAAGAGAATCACAGGCCCTTTCCGAGACACTTACAAAAGTCGCAATTAGCAATTTTAGGTCTATACATCAAATGCCAAAATTCAGAAATTACTTAAATAGCTTTCTAGAAATGCCATATTAAATTCTGTACTTTACTAATACGCTTGTTATAATGCCATCTTTATTTACGTTCTGATGACTGCAAAAAAAATTATTTCAGACAAAAGCAAAGATTATCACATTGAGTTTAGGAAACAATGAAATGCGATATTTTCCTTCAGAATTCATGGACAACAGTGAGTGAGTTTTATTTAAAGTCGCCAGTAACATTTACTCTTGAAAAACAGATTTAAAGGCAATTATAGAATGAGAAATAATAAATGAAATTTTAGGATAAGTAAAATACTAAACATTTCAAGACAGCACTATTGAAAAAATTTAAACCAGAGCCTGATGAATAAAAGTAAGAACGAAGTGGAGCTTATAGTTTCGCCAGTGGCTAATGAATAGGATATAACATTCTTTTTAGTAGTCTATGACAAAAGACTCGTCATAAAAATACAGCTTAGTAATTTCAGCCGTTTTACAGCAGTTTAACAGCAACACCAATTTAGTCTATAAAAATCAACAAATATTTCCAAATTCCAAACAATATACAAAACAAGCCACACGGAATTCCATTTTTACAACAATGACAAGCAATAGCTAAGAATTTCAGAGTTATACAAGCATATTTAGCAATTGATATTCTATCTCCGAATGTATTTTCTAATAAACAACCTAGTCATGCGATTGTAAATCTGGAAACGATAATGGATTAAATCAGAAATGTCGTATATTTTAATTATTTTGGTGATCGAAACTTAACTTTTGCTATCAAATGGTAACAAAATGCACTACTGTACTTGTACATATCTGGTTTAAGGTAAATTTGATTTTACTACTATTGCCAACAATGGATAAAAATTCTTGCTAATACTTATATTTTGAAAATTAAAGCATTTACATTACCTGAGAATTGTGATTGTTCTGGTTATGAGCAAAGTAAAAATCAATTTCACCTTTAGACTACCGGTACCGGTAACATATTTTTAAATTTTGCATAATCTGAAATAATGTAACATTATCTAAAAGCTGTTACCTTTCAGATCTCATAGATCACTAGATTTATTTGCAAATAATACTGCAAAGTTACTTTATTAGTAGTCTATAGAAACTCAATAGAAAACAATTTACCTAATAATGTAATTACAGATAATGTACTGCAAAAGCCAGTTTTTACTTTTACACTGAGACTAGCAGTTATTGAAACCATTTCAAAATAACCCAGAAACTATAGTCCCAGTCTGGGAATCCCAGCATAACTAATTAGGCATAAAGAAGTATCATTTTGCTTTTGTTTATCAAATAAAATTCGTTCCCTAAAGAGGGAAAAAAGTTCAACGTTTTAGAGTAGCCATCATCAATACCGGTAACTATTTAGCAACTGCAAGATTTAAAACCTTATATGTTTTTTTTTTTTTAGCTAAAAAAGAAAAAAAAGTCATTGGAGGGCGGCAATATGTTGCATTGTCTCACCTCCTAAGTTAAGTTTGATTTAAGTTTGATTGGTAATTTGATTTTGAAGACACATGAAGACTAAAGGCTGATTCACACTAGCAAGTTAAAAAGCAAAAGTAAAAAAGTAGAAAGCAACAATGCAATGCCCTTAACATTTTCCGGCATTCCTCCATGGAAAAACGACCGAACAACGGCACGCTTGCACTCAATACCACGTTCCGGGAGTCTGGGTCGAAAAACTCGCGAACCACAACCAATGACGCCTGGATTGATGCAAAATCAGCTTCTTCAGCGATTGGACGACCTACAAAAAAAGATTGAAATCCTCGAAGTAGAAAGAAAAAGTCCAATTTCACCTGATCCAACTGAAATTCCAACTACGGCTCCGTATACAAGATTGATCTATAAACAGATTTTGAATGAAATAAACCTTGAGTTCCAGTTTCCGGCTGAAAACCTTCAACGTAGTAAACAGATTTCGGTTAAACCATTGGCATGGCAGAAAATTGTGGAGAATTTCGTCGTAAAGGACTTCAAATCTTCGAAAAGTGAACGGCTCTACGTCATGTCGACATTTCCCACGCGCCTATCACATTTGATTAAAATGGCTTAAGACCGTTTAACGATGGATAATTGGATGTCAACAGCGAGTGAGGTCCAGTCTTTAATATTCGATCTTTTGTTCAAATTATAATTCGAAAGTTAATTACTGAATAACAACATGAACCTGAAACTTGCGAAGTTCCTGTTTGCGACCAAACCAAGTTGGACCCGCTCGGCTTTTTTCCTGCAATGACATTTAAACAGCTGGCACGTCTTCCACCGTAAACCTTTGGAAGCCCAACTTCAATGTACTAACAGAGAAAACCATAAAGTAATCCCCCGTACAGACTATGGAAGTCAATGAAGCCAATTTGCAGATGTACATAATTCAGCCAAAATCAAATTACCAATCAAAAAATGGTAACAAATTGCATAACATTAGAATGTTTATTATTTCAACTAAATTTTTATATTTTCTTACTTACAATTAAAAACACATTCTGCCAATCTCATAAACGTCAACACGTCAACCGTCGAAAATATAATAGTAAAAATGCAAAATAATCAACCGGTTAATGATATTCTAAAGGTAACGCTCAAACCAAGCACCAGGAAATAGAAATCCGAATTACTCTATTTTACCTATACTGTAAAGTGATTCCTGCAGCTTACTTAAGATCATTAACAAATAACTCTAGAAGTGTGAAACCTAATGGACCCAGCTCAACGCGGCTACAACAGGATTTAATGCCAGAATTACCATGCTACATGCATCCATTGTTGATTTTCATCAGCAACTCGAATTGCCAGTCAACAACATCGCCGAGAAAGAATTACTTTTTCTTTAGGTACGGTATATGACAAAGTTGTAAAAACGCTCAAAATTCAGCATTTTTTAAAGACAATTTAATTCCAGAGTGACAGTTCTGGAGCTAATGGTTCTGCCGCCAAAGATTCACATAAAGCCTAAACCAATTTTTAAATAATGATTCAAAGCCGAATCATGTGCTTTCGACGTGCGTAATTTAAAAAGTACCCCCCTAGTGGTATATTTTAAGTACTGTAAGTATTTTATAGTAAGTGATTGGATGTTGCTTTAAGTTACCAGTCTACATTTATAGATAAGCTTATTCGCATCACCTAAAAACAAAAATAACAAAAATTTCAGCACTGGAGGAAAACGACAAATGATGCAATCTGTCACAAAACATTACATCATAACTAATCCAAACATGACACCAATTTAACTTCGAAATTGAGAAATTTTCAACTCACATTCCAACTTTTGAACTCGCAATTTAAGCGTAGAGGTTTAATCACTTCTCCCCCACCAATTTAATAAAGTTTATAGGAATTTTAAAAGTATTTGTTTTCAATTTTCACACAGTTCTTTCTTAAATTCTAGTAGTTATTTAAATACAATATTAAATATTTTTTTGAATAAACATTTTATTAATCGTTTATAATTTCTAACAATAACCTCAACAAGTTTGATATAATTATGAGATTAGTTTAATGTTTGCAGTATAAAAGTACCGTAATAATAGATTATTTTAAAGGCCTTTCTATAACCAAATATTTTGAGAGTAATCACTGACATCAGACTACGATAAAAAAAAAACAGATAATTTCGATATGTCCGTGAAGCTGGCGCACCCATGTTTTGTTCTAACGATAAATCTTGCAAAGTTCGATAGCCTGGTTAGAACAAAAATACTTTAATGTATGATCTTAACTAAACTAAAAAAAAAAAAAAAAAAAAAAAAAATCCATATTTAAATAATCTGAAATACCAGTACTGGTATATCATCTAACAAAAAACTGATATTGTACAAATAAGTTATTCATATATACCATACCGGTATGCGATAAAGTCACTGTTTAATGCAGTGAAAACCACTAAAAATAAGTTTTCATTTTACCAAAGATCTAAAGTTTTATTTATACAGTAAGTTGCCACTAAATGGTGGTTTTAAATTTTTAAACTACCATACCGTAAAACCGGATAACTTGATACAAGCAGGGAAACGTTAAAGTTACCCGGTTTTACGGTACGGTATATTCTTTGTAGATATTAACGTTAAATGCATAACGTGTGTTCCTAAAAATTGAGTCGCTAAGAGATAGAGATAATGTCATTTTACACTATGGTACCATTAAAAAAATCAAATATTTTTTAATAATTTCTTATAAAAAATTGTAGTTTAAGACATTTTTTTAAGTTACTGAATGATGAAAATTGGATATTTTCATCATTGAACAATTCAGTAACTTAAAAAATCATCTAGCACTTCATAATTAATTCCAAGAAGATCCTAACAGGCTATAGCCACAAAACTTCTCAAACAAATTTTACCATAAGCTAAAATTGTCCCAACAATGACAGCTATAATCCACCAATGCATCTTACAAATAATTAATTGAGCTAATATCTTCAGATTGATACGATTTCAAGCTTAGTTACTGTACGAATATATTTCAATAAGCTTGCTTCAATCCTACTTATACATTAAAAAAAAATTATTTTCAATTAAAATAGTGCTTATGGTCTGCAGGGTTACTCTGTGCAAAAAGCGATAAAAGGAGAAAGAGAAATGATGCTTAACATCGTCAGTGGCTACTTTGACCACATGCGACCTGTCACAAGACATAATTTTAAACGCCCTTATAGAATAATCGAGAAAACTCGAACTCTAAGTTCCTCTATTTGATAAATTTAAGTTAACAACTTTACCACTATTTATCGATAGTATTTTTGGCTCGGTTTTATTATTAACACCAAATAAATGGATAAATTGGATAAATTATTTTGAAATAAAATCTTTAAGGTTCAGGTCCGTATGCCAACACGAAAAGTCCACTACCCGTTCGTGTGGGTAGACTGCAGATTTCATTTGTTTACTCGCCTTATCTCCCAACTTCTGGGCTATCAGCGAAATCTAGGTAGTTGGCTACAACCTTACCACTTTAAACTAATGATTTTAAACAGCAACTAGCAAAGAGCCAGTGCTCTGCTACGGATTTAGATCCCGTCCCATTCAGTCCCAGCTTTAAAATTTACTTCAGTCCTATAATGACTCATTTTAAATACCGTATTAATAAATCACCAGTGTTGCCATTTTTTGCCACCATATCATGCACCCAAGCAGCTGAATAATAAGCAGTCTGTTTGTGTTTGAAGCTAAATAATCAGTGGGTTCATTGTTGTCGTTGGAAACTTGACACAAAATCCGTGTCAAGTTAGATTTAGATCCCGTCCCAAGAGAAAATGTCATTATTCCGATCACGTCCAGGAATATAAATATAGAGATATGTTAAAATATTACTCAATCCTGATGTATTACACAATCTACAAGCTAACAATGCCGATTTAATTTGCCCAATGAAATTCAGAGACCACCAACAAATCAAAAACCCAAGAAAGGCCAAGAAAGGCCAACCAAAACTGAAAGAAAAACGATAACTCCAAATCCCATTGCAAACATGAGGTAAAGTTAGGTTTTTCATAAATTATTACTGAATTATTATTAATATCTACATGTTACAAATTATTTTTTTATCCAATTCTTTAATGATCTACAAACTATGCAGTTCAAAGAACTTACGGTATAATAAATTAGTAAATGCAATTTAAAAAAAAAATAAAAAGTTTACTAGTAGACTATAGTTGGATGGTGCAAACCACCATAAAAACTAAATTTTATACTTAATTTTCCATTCTGTTCTAATAAATAACAATGTTTTATTATCCACACACCACAATCATTACACTATGGAGTGCATGTTATGCATTATAAAACTAACATCTTAATTCTTCACCTGTTATGCAAATTTAAGCTTCTGCATTGATTTGGGAAATAAGTCCCCAAGTACACAAAACAGAAGGAAAGAAGAAATGTTGCTTAAGGTGGTTAGCGGCTACTCTTCACAAAACAGACAAAATGACTAATCTACTATAGAAAATTACAAAGCATCAACTATTTCTAAAATTGTGCCTTTCTACTACACATTGTTGTCAAAAACTGCAAAGTATTAAAGAAATGCTGCTGCAAACAACATTTTGCTTTATATTTCAGAAACTGATTAACGAGATTGTATTTTTACTCAAGAATTCCCACACCGTAGTAAAAATAACTAAACATAACTAAAAATACCTACTACTGTATCTCCAATGTGTGAATTTAAAACCCGGGACTAAACTTATAGATCAAAACCTTCCAGAATGGCCTTCAAAACAATTTTAAAAAAGTGACATGGCAATTTATATAACTTATAGATCAACATTTGGTTACTGAATGTTTTAATTAGAAAAATAGGTAAGTATAGATAAAGCTTGTGTTCACTCTTTAATTTGAAGCTAATCTTTCCGTATTTGTAATCATTATCCTAAAACCCAACCATGTTTTTTTGTGCGAATTGTTTAGAGATAAGATAACTAGCCATATAAGCCTAACACATACAGTATATACAGTATGCAATTAGATAACCCAGTGAGTCTGTAAATTTCCCACCAAAAAGAATCTTTAAGAAACATTAAATAGAATGAAGCAAACCATTATAACCTAGACCTGCTGTGGTCGTACATTTGTATAAAATGCATTCACATAAAAGCATTTATAAGAAGGAAGAAAAGCAAAATTGGTTTAAACTGTATCGATTTGTATCTGACCACAGAATTCAATAAATCAATAACATTTATTCAAATTTGCACAGTAAGACTAAACACCCAGAGAAGCAAGAAGATATAGCTACTAAAACACAAACATCTATCAGCTATGAACCCTCAAGCATAAGCCAGACGATGATGTTCCAAAAGCTATAAAGCCACAGCCAGAGAAGAGAAAGCAACCCAAAAAATGAATGAATATCACTTAAAAGTAACCAGCATGTACTCTGACCATAGAAGACGTGTCTCATGTCCTTAAATTATCTCAGTTCTATAAATCACAAAGTCACAAATCCTATTAAATTACACAATCAAAATTATATTTACAAAAAAACCGCAAAATGCTGACATACGAATTTCGCGATTCGTAAAATTTATGTGGTAAAATAGCGATTTATTTTGTTTGAAAAAACAATTTGCTAAAGTTACATATCGCGAAAAGCAAAATGGCTAAAAAAAAAAACCAATTCGCGGATTGCAAAATTGCAAAAATGACAAGATAATTAGAACTTAGAAGTTTACTCTCCCCATCCCCAATGCTAGATAACACAATTCACTAAACTTATCCTAGAACATCATAATTTAACAAACCGAAGACTGGTTCCAATGGTGCTAAAGAGCATATGGTAACGCTCGACTGAAAATTCTAGCAGGACAAAATCGGAGATTCTGGCCACGTCGTTGAAATTGACGAGTAAAAAATTGTCAAACTAAAACTTCCAACGAAGCCGAATTGTTGAAAAAAATTGGATCTTCCAAATAATCGACCGAGACGACTATTTTCGAATTGAAATATATGCCTTGAGAATCGACATGCCCAAACCCTGCTACCTCTGATGCAGAAGCACGTCAAGGTGGGCTCGATCATCATGACGAACTGCTACAAAGCCTATGGTCGTCTAAAAGTGCTCGGTTACTAGCACCTTACAGTGAATCACTCCGAGTTTTGCAGAACCTTAGATGATTGAAATCAACTGGCAAGCGACGATGAAAAGGCTGGCAACTCAGTAGGAGCAAAATTCCTCAAGACTCACATGCAGATCATTTATGCAAACGTTTGGTGGATTTGACTAGAAAAGAAGCATAACCAAGATCTGTTTATGGCATTTCTTTAAGATACTATTTTCCACAACTCATAAAAATTGCCCCACCTGTTCTCTAGTGGCTGATGCAGGAGAAAGGTGAAAAACAAATCGCTTTTAGCGGCCTAACTTATACATATAAAGTGGTAATTTTTTAAGAAGCAACCTTGTGACGGACTTATTTGACAGGACGCGTAAATTCTCAAAACAACATCTTTTTATTCGGTGATTTAACAGTGAAATGAGGATAATATTTGACTCGAGCGGTGAGATGACATCATCAGTTCTCCTGTTTGGCTCTAGTTGCAGTTCTCAGGGATCCAACATGGCGCTGGCACTTCGCTCGTGTCGGGATGCGGCGCAATGCAAAATAATAGTCGTTAACGGCCCTTACTTTGTTTCTTTGCAGATCTTAGTGATGCGGAGCCATCACAAGATGTTTCTACTGCGTTTGCGGTTGTCTAGAGGTTCGAATTCAACAATGAAAAGCTGAAAACCCACTTGCACCGACGCTTCACAAAGGAGTCTCGATCGCGAGGGTTAGCCATGCTTTACGAGTCGAATCAACACTAGTTAATCGACTCAAGTTCCGGGGAAGCATAGCACACTTCAGTATTTAGTGTGTGATGCATGAAATAGTACTTCGCAAAAGTACTTGGGACAAGTACTTTCAAACTCGCGTCGCAAAAGTAGCTTGTGCCCCACGCGAATCGGAAATGACGTCATATTTTCGATCGCGCGACGCCTTTGCGACGCGAATCGCGCCTAGTGTGCCACGAACATTAAATGGTTTTTTAAAAGAGACATATTTGGAGAAATACCACTTTACAAAAAGTCATTAAAGGTTTACAGTAAAGTTGAAATTTAACCCTTGGTGACCCATGACTAGTCAAAATGACCAATTTCACATTCAAAAATTCCAAAAAAATATAAATATTACTCTCAGGTGGCTGAAATTTCTTGACTTTTCCTTTTAATTATATGTAAACGCATTCCAGAAAAAAATGCAGCTTTAACTTCTATTTTAAAAAAGTTATTAACAATTAAAGTTCAAATTGCATGCAAAAAACATCAAAAGCTGCCCCTTGCTGCATGAAAGCCCGCAATGCTTTAAATGTAGGTCACGTCTCCCCTCGTACATTTGTTGTATTTCGCTTTCTGATAAATTTAAACCACATCTGGTTTTAGATGTGCCCAAGCCTTGCAGTTGGTTATGGTTAGGTTATAGCTATGATTTAATGATTGTAATCTTACCCCTCTTCATCAAAAGCAGCATGCAATTTTTCTAGCGCCAGATTCATAGTAGCCGCCATTACACAATGTTTACAAAACTGGGCACAAGTAAAACCTGATGCCCACGAATGCAAAAAAAGTGCGCGCATGCGCAGATTTGCATGGGTCAAAGTGACCAGTCTTGGGTGCAACGAGGGGTCCCCTACCCCGGTGCGGCGAGGGTTAATTATTAATAATTATTAATTATTATTTATGAAGTTAATAAAATGTACGTTTTTGGCATGTTTACCAAAACGTACATTATACGTAGCTATTGGTTATCGGTTTTATACTTTTTCCCGCGAAAAAAGCAAAATATGCTTTTTAACAAAAAATAGCTGTTTTAAGCCATAAGAATTTTTTTTATGCTTTTATGCATTTATCCGGTCTCTAG